>SSNR01000914.1:35532-55808 GCA_006937965.1 Callopanchax toddi | reverse complement strand
GTCTTCTCCACCTCACTAGTGGTAAACTCAGGTCTCCTCTACATTTTGTATCCTTGAACCTTATAATCATTTTTCCTCTCATCTCTCCAGCCAACCTGCTCGGCGTCGTCCACCTCTAGATCCTCCGGAGTCCTCCTCAAACCTCATGTCCGCTTGGTCTGCCTGTCCCCCTGCCAGCCAGCTGCCTCCACTCCATTTCATCCTCCATCAACTTCTCACCACCGCTCCAACCAGTCTCACCCAGGACAGACAAAACCTCCCCAAGATCCCTATCTTCATCCTACCAGTAAGACCTCCATTCAAACCTCATATCAGCACGTTATCCTCACCTCCATATACTCACTCTCCTCTCTCCTCTCAGAAGTCTCCTGTACTCGGATTCCACAGATCCTCCTGGATCCACCTCCACACCAAATCTTATAATAAAAACATTATTTTACTTACCTCCTGTTTTCCTCAGACTGTTGTGTTGCTCCAGGATCCTCACAAAACCTCAGATGACATATGACACACCAGAACTAACGAAATATACAGAATAATCCTACATTTATACAAACAACCAGGCCTGCTAAATATGTAAACACAAGAAACACATTCACATATAAAAACCTGCTGCTTATTTGGCACAGTCTGATGTTGGTTTGATGTAGTTTCACACTCTTTACTAAAAAACGGCAATATCGTGTTTTTATTAACAAATTAGTTATAAAGAAAACATTAGGCGGTAAGAAACGTGTATTTTTGAACAAACCTGCTAAACTCTTTCTAAAACGTGTGGAAGAACAGCATTGACAGAGATTTACAATGTATTTTGTCCGAGTGGCTTTGCCGTAGTGTGACGTTGTCGGTAGGAGAAGGACCCCGAGCCGATCTGGCAGCCCGAGCAGATGTGGTACCTACACCGGCACTTATTTTTTTCCACTTAAAGCACTGGTCACACTGAACCTGGATACATAACTGCAAGGCCGGATTATCCAATGGGCAAAGTGGGCATGTGCCCAGGGGCCCACGTGAGCTGTACAAGAAAAAAAAAACACCTCTTCAAATTTCATCCCAAGTGAATCCCAGACCGCCCACTCATCCCCAGCCACCTCTATCAACCGGCAAGTGCCCGAACCATCTCAACTGGCTCCTCTCGATATGGAGGAGCAGTGGTTCTAACAGAGTCCCTCATGAAGCTCCGAGCTCCTCACCCTATCTGGGGGAAACTCATTTCAGCTGCTTGTATCCGCGATCCCCTTCTTTCAGTCATTACCCAAAGCTCATGTATTCATTCGTAGGAGCCAGTGGAAATGGCGCGCCGCATCTAAAGTCTGTTTGTTGCTCAGCTGCGCCAAACTGAAGAGGCGCAGCGCAACACCAAACTTGCCGTCCTGCGCGCTGCGCCCGAGTTAATATCTCAACTTGGCCAGTGACAAAATCTCCATACATCTAGTCAGAAACGTGAACACACTGAGGCCAGGGCTTCAGATCGCGTTACGCACAAAGATCAGTGGCTAAGCTGGGATGTTTGCGCTCTGTGCGTCCTGCTCTGTGCGTCCTGCTCTGTGCGGTGCTCTGTGCGTCCTGCTCTGTGCGTCCTGCTCTGTGCGTTTGGCTCAACACTCGTTGCATGGCAGACGCAGCGTCGCTGAGCTGAAGCTGATATTTTTAACTAGAGCGCTGGTTGTGAGCTCTGAGCACAGATCAATACTTCTGCTACCGAGCAACAAAGACCTGAATGGGGTTGGATCCAGATCTGGGTTTTCCCTCAGACCTGGTCTAAATGAAACCATGCGAAACTGATGGAGTCCAGTCAGTCAGCATCACCTGGATTTACTGGTTTTATACAGTTTTAGATGAAACACTGAGTTCTGTCTGAAGGTTTTTTCCTTGTTCTGAACTTGTTAGTGGAAACAATGTGAACTAGTTCACCTGGTTAGTTAACTGGTTCACCTGGATAGTTAACTGGTTCACCTGGTTAGTTAACTAGTTCACCTGGATAGTTAACTAGTTCACCTGGATAGTTAACTAGTTCACCTGGTTAGTAACTGGAGTCAAGCAGATTTAGATTCATGTGTTTTTGTCTGATTGAAGAGGTCAAAGTTCAGCTCATATTGTCCCTTAACAAAACACATGACTGAGTTCAGGTTGTCAGATGAACTGTAAACCAGAAGCATCAGGATGAAGACTTGTTGTTTCTCAGAAGTTCTGACTGGTTTGAGGACCAGCAGCAGTCTGGGTGTCAAATACTGACTTGTTCCTGTTTTAGTGACATTTTGTGTCCTTTGATGATTTTAGTGTGAAATTGATGAAGCTTTATTTACAGCTGTCTCTGATACATTTTGTATCCGCGATCTCATTCTTTCGGTCATTACCCAAAGCTCATGATCATAGGTGAGGATTGGGAGGTAGATCGAGAGCCTTGCTTTCCGGCTCAGCTCCTTCTTCACCACAACAGACCGGTTCAGTGTCCGCATCACTGCAGACGCTGCGTCAATCCGCCTGTCGATCTCCCGCTCCCTCCTTCCCTCACTCGTGAACAAGACCCTGAGATACTTGAACTCCTCCACTTGAGGCAAGATCTCTCTCCCGACCTGGAGTTGGCAAGCCACCCTTTCCGACCGAGAACCATGGTCTCAGACTTGGAGGTGCTGATCCTCATCCCAGCCGCTTCACACTCGGCTGCGAACCTCCCCAGCAAGAGCTGTAGGTCAGAGCCTGATGAAGCTAGGAGGACCACATCTGCAAAAAGCAGAGACGCGATTCTCCTGCCACCAAACTCAACACCCTCCACACCACGGCTGCGCCTAGAAATCCTGTCCATAAAGGTTATGAACAGGACCGGTGACAAAGGGCAGCCCTGGTGGAGTCCAACCCTCACTGGGAACAGGTCCGACTTACTGCCGGCTATGCGGACCAGACTCACACTCCTCTGGTACAGGGACTGAATGGCCCTTAACAAAAGGCCATCCACCCCGTACTCCTGGAGCGCCCCCCACAGGGTGTCCCTGGGGACACGGTCATAAGCCTTCTCCAAATCCACAAAACACATGTGGATTGGTTGGGCAAACTCCCATGACCCCTCCATCACCCTAGCGAGGGTAAAGAGCTGGTCCACAGTTCCACGACCAGGACGAAAACCACATTGCTCCTCTTCTATCTGAGGTTCAACTATCGACCGGACCCTCCTCTCCAGTACCCTGGAGTAGACCTTCCCAGGGAGGCTGAGGAGTGTGATCCCCCTATAGTTGGAACACACCCTCTGGTCCCCCTTCTTAAAAATGGGAACCACCACCCCGGTTTGCCACTCAACAGGAACTGCCCCCGATGACCACGCAATGTTGCAGAGACGTGTCAACCACGACAGTCCTACAACATCCATAGCTTTCAGATACCCAGGTCGGATCTCATCCACCCCCGGGGCTCCGCCACTGCGTAGTTTTTTGACTACCTCAGCGACTTCTGCCCCAGAGATTGGACAGTCCATCCCCAGTTCTCCCAGCTCTGGTTCCTCATAGGAATGCGTGTCGGTGGGATTGAGGAGCTCCTCAAAGTATTCCTTCCACCGCCCGACTATAGCCCCAGTTGATGTCAGAAGCTCCCCGTCCCCACTGTAAACAGTGTGAGCGAGTTGCCGCCTTCCTCCCCTGAGGCGTCGGATGGTTTGCCAGAACCTCTTTGGAGCCGACCGATAGTCTTTCTCCATGGTCTCGCCGAACTCCTCCCATGCTCGAGATTTTGCCTCGGAAACTGCCACTGCTGCACCCCGCTTGGCCCTCCGATACCCATCAGCTGCTTCTGGAGACCCACAGACTAGCCATGCCTTGTAGGCCTCCTTCTTCAGCCTGACGGCTCCCCTAACCTCTGGTGTCCACCAGCGGGTACGGGGGTTACCGCCACGATTGGCACCGGCTACCTTGCGACCACAGCTAGCAACAGCCGCCTCAACAATCGCAGAGCGGAACAAGGCCCATTCGGACTCAATGTCCCCCACTGCTCTCGGGACGCGGTCGAAGCTCTGCCGGAGGTGGGAGTTGAAGACCATCTTGACAGGCTCTTCTGCCAGGCGATCCCAGCAGACCCTCACTATACGTTTGGGTCTACCAGGTCTGCGTAGCATCTTCCCCTGCCATCTGATCCAGCTCACCACCAGGTGGTGATCAGTTGACAGCTCCGCTCCTCTTTTCACTCGAGTGTCCAAAACATACGGTCTCAGGTCAGATGATACAACTATAAAGTCAATCATTGACCTGTAACCTAGGCTGCCCTGGTACCAGGTGTACCGGTGGGCATCCTTATGTTCGAACATGGTGTTCGTTATGGCCAAACTGCGACTTGCACAGAAGTCCAAAAACAGAACACAACTCGAGTTCAGATTGGGCGGGCCGTTCCTCCCAATCACGCCCCTCCAGGTCACGCTGTCATTGACCACGTGAGCGTTGAAGTCTCCCAGCAGGACTATGGAGTCCCCAGTAGGAGCGCTATCCAGCACTCGTCCCAGGGACTCCAAAAAGGGTGGGTACTCTGAGCTGCTATTTGGAGCATAAGCACAAACAACAGTCAGGACCCGTTCCCCAACCCGAAGGCGCAGGGAAGCTGCCCTTTCGTCCCCCGGAGAAAACCCCAACATACAGGCAGAGAGTCTTGGGGCTAACAGAAAGCCCACCCCAGCCCTCCGCCTCTCACCCGGAGCAACTCCAGCATAGAAGAGAGTCCAACCCCTAGGGCTGGGGGAAACCGATTATTTTTAAAACGATTATTCGGGCGATTATTTTATCGAATAGTCGACTATTCTAATGGATAATTAGACGATTATTCTAACGATTATTTTTCTGTTGCACGATTAATAAAAACCATAAAATTTCAAATAAATACCCCCCCCCCCCCGCCCCCATCCATCCATCCATTTTCTGTAGCCGTTTAATCCTCCACAGAGGGTCGCGGGGGGAGCTGGCGCCTATCTCCAGCGGTCAAGGGGCGAGAGGCGGGGGACACCCTGGACGGGTCGCCAGTCCATCGCAGGGCCCCCCCCGCCCCCAAAAAATGTAATNGATACATGTTCAACTATAAGATCTGAATCAGACACTTTTCACCAACATACCCTGGAAATGCACTGCGTTCTCTGTGTGGTTCATCAAGTGCCTCTGATCACATCATCATTTGATGTGAAGAAACTGGGGCAGAGAGGACACCCAAACCCAGACAACAGCAGTTTTCGCTGGAGGAAGGCAGCCTCTTTTACAATCGAGATATGCATCTGCAAAACACGACAAGATCAGTAAATATTGGTATGTAATAAAATCTGATAGGTTGTACATTGATAATGTTTTACCTATAAGTAAAATACAGTAGGGCAAAATACAGCTGTCTCCAGTATCCACAGTACTAAAATGTCTTAAACCATTTTAATTTAATCCATTAATGACATAGAATGCTAAACCATTTTAATTTCTGGTAAACTATGTTGTCTAAGGGCTAGCTTCAGCTGTAGTATTACATTCCTATACATCCCATAAAGCATTAAAAAGATATTGTTCACATGATTGCTCATTGTTAAGAAAATCTTTGCACCTCATATATGTTAGAATACAAACAACAGGAAGATAGAGTTGTTAAAGAAAAAAAAGTTTAATTTGACAACTGATTCAGTTAAAACAATATCTGACTAAGATATAGCTACTAAAGCTTAATCAATGATTCTTGTACTTCCTGGACTCCTTTCTCATTGAGAGTTCTCCATAAGATTAAAACGAGGAAGCCCAACGGAACTTGAAATGTTTTGATAAATAAGAGATGAGTAGTTGGTAAGGTTTTATTTCATTAAAATGTATACTTTGTACTGGCGTGAATAACTTCTGTTTCTGGCAATTTATTTGTATTTGCATTTTAAACTTATTTAAATATCCCCGTGTCTGTTAGTTATAATCTGACTTGACCTATAAAGTTTGAAAAGCATTACGAAAAATAACCCTTTGTTTGTGATTAAAAGGAAACATTCAAAAGTCCGGGTTAGCTTACTTTTGAATCATTCAGAGAGAAAAACTCTGCGGAGAAACGAGAAAAAGAAACTCCATTTACCTCTACTCATATGCTACGATTATAAAATCCATCTTTAAAAAGATATAACTTATATATAAGCTACTTACGTTCATTTTGTCTCCACAGCAAAGATTTCGGATAGAAAAACTTTCGGGCGCGCTTTATTGGCTACTACGGTCACGGGACTTCCGGGTCACGGGACTTCCGGGTCAAACGATCACTTCCGGTAATTTACGTAATGGAGGTTCATGCGACGTCATGGAGCTTCGTGCGTCATTTTGATGCAGCTGGGTGCCCCTCAATTTTTTTGTAAGAAAGACAAGGCGTGACTTTAAGTCACATGAATTGTGCTGGCAGTGATGTAACTTCCGGGAATTTGATGCAGTTTGAACGCACATAAATACATTTACTTGTATTCAAAGCTCTTTCTCTGTTTTAGAATATCTTTGGATCGTTTTTCGTAACTTTAAATAAAGAATTTTCTAAAAAGAAGGCGGCGTGACTCTAAGTCACGTGACTTCCGGGTAAAAAAACCCCACTTCCGGTAATTGACGTCATGGAGCTTCATGCGACGTCATGGAGCTTCGTGCGCCATTTTGATGCAGCTGGGTGCCTCTCGTCTTTTCTCTAAGATTTGAATAGTCCAGCTGATGGTGTTCTAGGGAACACAGCTGCTTAAAATGAAGACTTCCTGTTGAATCTGTCTCTGAAATAGTTACTGAGTTCAGTTTTTACAACTGTAGGTAAAATAGGTGTTTAACAACTTGTTAAATGCGCCAGAATGCAGGAAATGGCGTCTACGCNTCTGAGAATATTTCTCCAGCAGCAGCAGCGAGTCGCTCGCTGATAAACTCTCTCAGATGCTGAACTGCAGACATTGTTGCTGCAGAGACTCAAACCTTATACCGGATTACTGCTCTCGTCGCATGGAGACTCCACGAGCGTGTAAACCCCGGCGCTCAGGCCACCTTGCGCGCTACCGTGCCTGATGCATTCTGGGAGTTGTAGTTGTATTTGTTCGGTAAAACTTCTGTACATTAACAAAGTTTAGGATAAAAAACCGTACTAACGTTGATATGTTCACAGAGTTGTGGATTAAAGCTGCTAAATGATATAAAAACCGTATTTTGAAGAGGCAAGCTAGCTAGCTTAGCAAAACTTAAGATTCGCACATGCACAGTACCGATGGGGGTTTCCAGTACAGATCAGGTGAGTCACATGACTATTTTAAATAAAGCCACATGGTCCATTTACGGAAATCCCCGAACTCTGAGATGAAAGGCACATGATGTCAGAGTCACATGACTATTTTAAATATGGCCAGACGGTCCATTTACGGAAATCCCCGAACTCTGAGATCAAAGGAAAACATGATGTCATCAGGGTCACATGACCTTGGCATACTGTATAAATAGCCTCACGAATATAGAATCCAGTCATTCTCAAATCACGTCAAGCGAAGGACGCAGCTTACATTTTTTACAGTGGATATACACAGAAGATGTCTGTTCAAAAGAAACACAATTCAAATATGAAAAGATTCAACAACCACCCTCTGGGCGACAAGGCAGATTTTGAAAGAAAGAAATATCTGGACCTGGAAAAAAAGTTTTTAAACCTTGAAAAAGAGAAGGATTCTCTTAAAATAAGGTTAAACGATTTGGAAGTGTACAAACAGAAGCTGGGTGAATCAAGACATGAAGTTTCTGATCTCAAAACTCAGATTTCTAGATTAAATGACGAGAATTTTAGAGATCAAGCTTTGCTTGCAAAGCTTAGCCGTGAAATTGCAAAACGCAAAACTTCTGAAAATTGGTTAAAGAAGACAAATTGTCAACTTGAGCAAAAATGTTCTGATTTAATGCAAGAGCAAAAATATAAATCACAGTATATATTAGATACTCATAATCCATATAACCTACCGTATCATATCGAAAAAAAAGAAAAGGTTTGGATAGAACCTACTCGAAAATGTCGCATACCTATAAGGATAAAACCTAAATACCCTCACGAAGTTGAGAAGCCAAGACCAAAACTTCCCGAGCTCCAGGGCATTAAATCCATACTTCATCCCGGCGTAATACATACTTATACATGTAAAACAGGAAACTATTGTTTTAAAAGAGACCCTATACCCCCCAAACCGCAGCTAAATCGAATACCTTTAAGGACTGCGAAACCAGTGCTCCAGCGTGGGCCTTGAAATCTCTGGTATTCAGGGGGCTAAAGTTATGATGCACCCAAGCATTAAACATACCCACTATACAAAGACATCTTCTGCCTGAACGGCAAACTGACCCACCTTTAATGCTACCCAAGCCAAGCCTCCCAACGACACCCCATCTAGCATCCAGTATATGGAGTAAATTAATTGAATGGATTAAAGTGAACACCAAACATGATACAGTTCAAAAAGAAGTAAAAAAACATTTGGGTTGCATGGTTAGTTCAGAGGGTTAGAATTCCAGCTTTCTGTAGAGTCAACCTGTTCTTACCATGCATGTGTGGTTTTCTCCGGGTGCTCCGGTTTCCCCCACATATCACAACACGAGCCATAACGTTCACGAACAACACTGTTAACACTCTTCACAAAGATACTGGCTCAAACGACCTCTTTGCAAACCTGTTCCTGGTTTAGTTCAGCCAAAACTAGAAATGGCAAAAAAATAAGTGAAACAAGGAACAACAGGTAAAACAGAAAAAAAGCCTCTGATGAGAAACCTAAACTAAATATTTAGGAATCAAGTCACAACAAGAAAACTATAAATTAAAAAGATTGAGTTGAAATATATGCTTTAGAGCTCCACAAATTTTCCCATCACAGACAAACATTTGAGATGATTAATTGAAATCTTCAAGCAGAAAATACCATCCATCCATCCATCTGTCCATCCATCTTCTGAACCGCTTTATCCTCCCGTGAGGGGTCACGGGGTGATAGGCGGGGATGCCCTGGACAGGTCGCCAGTCCATCACAGGACCACATAGAGACAAGCGTGACAAACAACCAGTCACACACCCACTCACACCTAGGGACCATTTAGAGTCACCAATTGGCCTAACGTGCATGTTTTAGGTCTGTGGGAGGAAGCAGAAGCACTCGAAAAAGTCCATGCATGCACAGGGAGAACATACTAACTCCATGCAGAGAGGCCGCAAAACTGGGAAGCAAACCCACAACCTCCTTGCTGCAAGGCAACAGTGCAACTGTGCCACCAACCAGCAGAAAATACAAAAAAAAAAAAAAACCCAACCTAAGATTAATAACATCTTTATTAAAATATCAGTCAAATATTTGATTCCATAAATAGATTATTGGGTGGACTTGTTTAAAGGTTAGAATTAGGGTGTTTCTCTCAAACAGGAGGCCTGTCCTGATAGATAGATGACCAATTCATTAGACTACCGGTAGTTACAAATGCAGACCTGATAGTCACTAACACAGGAATAACCCATAGAAAAGTACTATTCAAATCAACCTTGGTCTGAACTTAGTCACTAACTAAATAATATAAACAGTTGATGTTTTCCCCATAGCCAGGTGTTTGAACAGATTTTAATCTCACTATCCTAATTTTACACACAAAATAAAATAAATCACAAGTCTCAATAACATTTTTATCCATACAGAAGTATGAATGAATGAATCATTTATTTGAACATATCTATAATAACATAATTTCAGCAATGTAAAATAACAATAATATTGAGAATAATACTTCAATGAGAAAAAATAAAATAAATGAATAAATCTTTTTCTATATATACAGTACATATTTATAAACACACACATATACATACATGTACATGTATATATAATTGATATGCTCAAAGGGAGCAGGAAAAAGCATTAGCTTTTTAAATGTCCTGCCCCTTTTCCCGTCTCCCTCACAAATCAAAAAGAACAGTGTCCTTATTTACATCAGTTCAACCTGTCATTCTCTATAATCGTCTTTGACCAAATGCCCCACGTACACTTTTACATACAGAATATTTGAGCATCCCTTTTCCCATTTACCCACCTATAACCACACACAGCATTAAACATTCACCACTACACCCAATTACAAGCATACCCCATTTTCTTTTACACGTGTGTATATATACACTTATATATGCAAATATTTTAACACCCCCACACCAATCATTGGCTCTGGTCCAGTCAGAATCCCTCTTCCTTCCTGAACCTCATGAAAACCATATTTTTGTACCAGGCACCGGGACAGACACCAGCCCCCCCACCGGCAACACGCCAAGCAGAACCCGAGCCCCCGGGACCACCCCAGGCCCCACCCAGAGACGGCCCGCCCCAGAACCCGAGCCCCCAGACCCCCCCGGAATGACCCAGCACATGAATTTTTCCTTTATCTTCTGCTGTTGCAACAATATGGATTTTTCTAATGAGGGACAAATAAAAGCTTCATTCATTCCTTCCTTTAAAAAGGAAAATCAATTNTCTAGCCGGTATCGCTCAGCCTCTTCCACAAGCTCCAGCTCCTTCCCCGCCAGAGAGGTGACGTTCCATGTCCCGATAGCCAGTTTTTGTGTCCGGGGATCGGACCGCCAAAGCTCCCGCCTTGGTCTGCCATCCGATCCACAATGCACCAGACCCTTCATGTTCCTCCTGCAGGTGGTGGGCCCACAGGTGGATGAGCCCATGTATCCAGTTCGGGCTGGGCCCGGCCGGGCCCCATGGGCGAAAGCCCGGCCACCAGGCGCTCGCTCACGGGCCCCAACCCCAGGCCTGGCTCCAGGGTGGGACCCCGGTAACCCTCCGGGCCGGGTACACTGGCTCGATGATTGTACTTGCATGAAGAGTCTTTTGAACCACACTTTGTCTCACCCCTCACCTAGGACCAATTTGCCATGGGTGACCCTACCAGGGGCACAAGTGCCCCAGACAACATAGCTCCTAGGATCTTTAGGGCACTCAAACCCCTCCACCACGATAAGGTGACGGTTCACGGAGGAGCAGATACATCACAATGTGAATTTGCATACATGGCCTGGCCTTTCTTGGCTCACCCCACCCTATAGGCAGGCCTGGATAATGCATAGACTAGATACGGCTTGAGTCTTGGCACCTTGTGTGGTCTGGGAGCCCCATTGGCTATTAGAAAATATATGATTTTATTTAAATTTACATCTAAGAATATTCTTAAAGTGAATTGACCCACAAAATCCTAAGTGACGCAGATTTTCACGATCTTGACTCATGTTACGTGACACGTAATGTTCATGTATAGAAACAGAACTAAATCACAACAACTCACCTGTAGCATAGAGGGCTCAGACACCGCCTCTCATGTGGGAGACCTGGGTTTGAGTCCCAGACCGGGCATGCGTCACGACAGGAAGGTTTGTTTTTTAGCAGCGAGGAGGAGAGAGCCTCCTGTAGCAGCTGTTGGGTAAGTTTGTAACATATTTTTGCTGTGATATTAGCAGTTATTCTTTGTGGTTAGCCACACATGCTAATGTTAACATAGCAACTCCCACATCCTACAGTCTGCTTTGGCCCCGGTTCTGGTGTCACAGCAGAACGTTCTGCTCTTTTAGGAGAACATGTCACTTCACATGTAGGTATTACCATTCTGAAACATTCACTGACAAACGCTGAGGAAGCGCTTATTCTAATTTCTCCTTCGCCCTCAGATTCAGGATCAAAAACGTAAGGCCAATCAGAAGTGAGGGTTGTGCATATCATTAATAATAATAATGATAATGAGGAAACCTGCTGTTTCAAACAAACCTCTGAATTAGCAAACTTCTGCATCAGAGAACAGCAGCATCAGAGCCTTTTCTTCATAAAAATGACTCATAAGTAGGGGTATAACAAGATCTCGCTGTACGAGATCTCGCGATACTAAAACATTACAATATTTCACGTTGAGATAACTGCTATCTCGCGAGCCCTCATGACCTGATTATGTAATGGGTATTTGGACGCACGAGTGAAAACCGAAGAGAATCGCTCCGACAGTGAAAGTTAAAACCAGCCGTTGACACTACAGCGGATCGTCGTCAATGCAGCGCTCAGAACACCAGCTGCTTCGGCAGAGAAGAGCCTGCCTTGGTAGGAAATAGTGAAAGAATTACAACTGGAGACACGATGTGTGGCTGACGGAGCAGAAAGATGTGGTCCCCTATTAAACCCCTCTGCAAGGATCCTTAAGAGACAGGCAGTCATGAGGAGAGAGACAAATGGAGACAAAAGCTAGAGAGACAGGTGTGTCCATCTGAAGACAATCTATATAAAACACTGGACTATCACAGTATTAAACACAGTTTTAGTTTTTAAATACATCTTCTCTTGACTGTACATTTATTTTCTATTAATGATCAAATCCTTTAAGGTTTGAGTGAAGTTGAACTGAACTGATTCCATCTTTTTAACAAGAAAATAGTGAGAATCAGTCAGAGACAGAATAACAGCATTGGAGAGCTGAGAAGTAAAGGACTTCCTCCGAGTCCTAACCAATCAGAAACCAGACAGCTCTGTCACCACTGGTTGTTTTAATCAGTAGTGTTTTTCCTCTCTGGTCCAGCCCTAACAAGAACACAGCTTCTCTCCTGTGTGAGTTCTAATGTGTTTAGTTCAAGTGAGTCTTCAGATCTAACTCTCACAGGTCTAACAGGAGAAAGGTTTCTTACCTGTGGGAGTTTCTGGGGGCCGTTTTACTTTGGGATTGTGGACATTTTCTCTGGGACTCTTGGTTTGTTGACAGCTTTGATCTGCTCTCAGTTCTTGGTCTCTGCTTGATTCTGACTTTTCATTCTTGCTTCCTTCCTGATCCTGGTTTCCAGCTTCAGGAGGGTTCTGAGAAAGGCCTTGGTCCCAGTCTGCTTCTGGTTTCCTGCAGTCTCTTTCTTCAGAAGGAGGAGTCACCATGAATGGACCAGTCTCCTGCTCCAGTACCAACTGCTGCTCATCCTGACTGACACAGTCTTCATCTTCTATCATCTGCAAAGGTTCTGGCTCCTCTTGTTCCTCTTTCATCTGTGGAGGTTCTGCTTCTTCCTGCTCCAAACTGGACTTCCTCTGCTGGTTCCAGAGCTGCTGGTTAGCCACAACCTCTTCCTCCTTCCAGACATAATGCTGTGGGAGATCTGGACAACACACACAGTTCACTTAGTAGAAAGAAAAACAGACAGACGTGTTGTCTGACTGAGCCACCAGGTACTGGACAAAGTCTGATCGACATCTATTGACTGAAATCTGGACTCACTTCAGGGACGGGACATCCAGGTACTACAGCTTTAAGACAAACAGACATTCAGACCCTCCTAAGGTGAGTGGGACTGAATGGGATTGAACATTTTCCTGGATTTAGAATCCAGTTTGAAGTTCTAGTATCATGACAGCTTGACTTGGTAAAGTCCAAATCCAGATCAGACTAACAGAAACTATTCTAGACAAGTTTCTGACTCTAGATGATGAATGGGAACAGATTCAGCTGTCAATCCAAAACAACAAGCCTGAAATCAGGAGCTGAAGCAGAGAAACCAGTAAAACCAGCAGGATACAGGCCCTCCAGGACCAGGACTGGACCTGGACTTTCTTTTAAAGAAAGACATTTTCTGCTGACACTGAGAACATCTGAAACACAGCTGATTAAACTGAGTGCTTTGAATCAGCCTGACAACACAAAGCCACACATTCATTCACCATTCAGACAGAAAGAAGAGCAGATTTTAAATCAAAGTCCTACAATCCTACAAGTGTTTCTCATTGATCTAAAGCAGAAACTTTGAAGTAGGGACTGTGGGTTCTTACTCCAGGGTTCTAGACTGGACTTCACATAGATTCTGATACTTAGTCTGGTTGATCAGGTCAGGCTGCAGACTGTTGGACCTGCATGGTGTCCTCTCACAGAGAGCCCTTGTCTTCTTAATAAGGTCATGAAGTTCAGCCAACTGGAGGATGAAATAGTGAATCTGTCTTCTATTAATGCTCTATTTGAGCAGATCATTGACTATTGACCCAGAAGTATGACTCTGTCTTCTATTGTTCCTCTGTCCTACTGGACTCTTTTTGACCCTTAAATGCTCAGAAGCTCACTAGTTGTGTCCAAACAGCTGTAGATTGTCAGTTTAGAGAAAACAAGGAGCTGAGCAGGGAGTCTGCAGTAACTCCTGCAGAGGAGACCAGAGAGAGAAGACGACAGAAGAAGGTTCCAGAAGACCTTCATGAGACTCTGTCCTCAGTAAAGACACATCAGTCCCACATACCGATTCTGTGGAGGTTGATTTGTGGTTTCCAGCTGAGCTCCAGCAGTCTGCGCTGACGGTGGATCTCTTCCTCCAACTGGACGATGGTTTCATCAAACTCTGAGAATATTTCTCCAGCAGCAGCAGCGAGTCGCTCGCTGATAAACTCTCTCAGATGCTGAACTGCAGACATTGTTGCTGCAGAGACTCAAACCTTATACCGGATTACTGCTCTCGTCGCATGGAGACTCCACGAGCGTGTAAACCCCGGCGCTCAGGCCACCTTGCGCGCTACCGTGCCTGATGCATTCTGGGAGTTGTAGTTGTATTTGTTCGGTAAAACTTCTGTACATTAACAAAGTTTAGGATAAAAAACCGTACTAACGTTGATATGTTCACAGAGTTGTGGATTAAAGCTGCTAAATGATATAAAAACCGTATTTTGAAGAGGCAAGCTAGCTAGCTTAGCAAAACTTAAGATTCGCACATGCACAGTACCGATGGGGGTTTCCAGTACAGATCAGGTGAGTCACATGACTATTTTAAATAAAGCCACATGGTCCATTTACGGAAATCCCCGAACTCTGAGATGAAAGGCACATGATGTCAGAGTCACATGACTATTTTAAATATGGCCAGACGGTCCATTTACGGAAATCCCCGAACTCTGAGATCAAAGGAAAACATGATGTCATCAGGGTCACATGACCTTGGCATACTGTATAAATAGCCTCACGAATATAGAATCCAGTCATTCTCAAATCACGTCAAGCGAAGGACGCAGCTTACATTTTTTACAGTGGATATACACAGAAGATGTCTGTTCAAAAGAAACACAATTCAAATATGAAAAGATTCAACAACCACCCTCTGGGCGACAAGGCAGATTTTGAAAGAAAGAAATATCTGGACCTGGAAAAAAAGTTTTTAAACCTTGAAAAAGAGAAGGATTCTCTTAAAATAAGGGTAAACGATTTGGAAGTGTACAAACAGAAGCTGGGTGAATCAAAACGTGAAGTTTCTGATCTCAAAACTCAGATTTCTAGATTAAATGACGACAATTTTAGAGATCAAGCTTTGCTTGCAAAGCTTAGCCGTGAAATTGCAAAACACAAAACTTCTGAAAATTGGTTAAAGAAGACAAATTGTCAACTTGAGCAAAAATGTTCTGATTTAATGCAAGAGCAAAAATATAAATCACAGTATGTATTAGATACTAATAATCCATATAACCTACCGTATCATATCGAAAAAAAAGAAAAGGTTTGGATAGAACCTACTCGAAAATGTCGCATACCTATAAGGATAAAACCTAAATACCCTCACGAAGTTGAGAAGCCAAGACCAAAACTTCCCGATCTCCAGGGCATTAAATCCATACTTCATCCCGGCGTAATACATACTTATACATGTAAAACAGGATACTATTCTTTTAAAAAAGAGCCTATACCGCCCAGACAGCAGCTAAATCGAATACCTTTAAGGACTGCGAAACCAGTGCTCCAGCGTGGGCCTTGAAATCTCTGGTATTCAGGGGGCTAAAGTTATGATGCACCCAAGCATTAAACATACCCACTATACAAAGACATCTTCTGCCTGAACGGCAAACTGACCCACCTTTAATGCTACCCAAGCCAAGCCTCCCAACGACACCCCATCTAGCATCCAATATCTGGAGTAAATTAATTGAATGGATTAAAGTGAACACCAAACATGATACAGTTCAAAAAGAAGTAAAAAAACAGAATGGTTAGTGCAGAAGGTTAGAATTCCAGCTTTCTGTAGAGTCAACCTGTTCTGACCATGCATGTGTGGTTTTCTCCGGGTGCTCCGGTTTCCCCCACTGATCAAATGACTGGATAATGGTTCCAGTCATTTGATGTATTTAAGATTTAAAAGCAACACAAAAACATTTGGGCTGCATGGTTAGTTCAGAGGGTTAGAATTCCAGCTTTCTGTATGGAGTCAACCTGTTCTTACCATGCATGTGTGGTTTTCTCCGGGTGCTCCGGTTTCCCCCACATATCACAACACGAGCCATAACGTTCACGAACAACACTGTTAACACTGTTCACAAAGATACTGGCTCAAACGACCTCTTTGCAAACCTGTTCCTGGTTTAGTTCAGCCAAAACTAGAAATGGCAAAAAAAATAAGTGAAACAAGGAACAACGGGTAAAACAGAAAAAAAGCCTCTGATGAGAAACCTAAACTAAATATTTAGGAATCAAGCCACAACAAGAAAACTATAAATTAAAAAGATTGAGTTGAAATATATGCTTTAGAGCTCCACAAATTTTCCCATCACAGACAAACATTTGAGATGATTAATTGAAATCTTCAAGCAGAAAATACCATCCGTCCATCCATCTTCTGAACCGCTTTATCCTCCCGTGAGGGTTGCAGGGAGCTGGTGTCTATCTCCAGCAGTCACGAGGTGATAGGCGGGGATGCCCTGGATAGGTCGCCAGTCCATCACAGGACCACATAGAGACAAGCGTGACAAACAACCAGTCACACACCCACTCACACCTAGGGACCATTTAGAGTCACCAATTGGCCTAACGTGCATGTTTTAGGTCTGTGGGAGGAAGCAGAAGCACTCGAAAAAGTCCATGCATGCACAGGGAGAACATACTAACTCCATGCAGAGAGGCCGCAAAACTGGGAAGCAAACCCACAACCTCCTTGCTGCAAGGCAACAGTGCAACTGTGCCACCAACCAGCAGAAAATACAACAAACAAACAAACAAACCCAACCTAAGATTAATAACATCTTTAAACAGTTGATGTTTTCCCCATAGCCAGGTGTTTGAACAGATTTTAATCTCACTATCCTAATTTTACACACAAAATAAAATAAATCACAAATCTCAATAACATTTTTATCCATACAGAAGTATGAATGAATGAATGAATCATTTATTTGAACATATCTATAATAACATAATTTCAGCAATGTAAAATAACAATAATATTGAGAATAATACTTCAATGAGAAAAAATAAAATAAACGAATAAATATTTTTCTATATATACAGTACATATTTATAAACACACACATATACATACATGTACATGTATATATAATTGATATGCTCAAAGGGAGCAGGAAGAAGCATTAGCTTTTTTAATGTCCTGCCCCTTTTCCCGTCTCCCTCACAAATAAAAAAAAACAGTGTCCTTATTTACATCAGTTCAACCTGTCATTCTCTATAATCGTCTTTGACCAAATGCCCCACGTACACTTTTACATACAGAATATTTGAGCATCCCTTTTCCCATTTACCCACCTATAACCTCACACAGCATTAAACATTCACCACTACACCCAATTACAAGCATACCCCATTTTCTTTTACACGTGTGTATATATACACAAATATTTTAACACCCCCACACCAATCATTGGCTCTGGTCCAGTCAGAATCCCTCTTCCTTCCTGAACCTCATGAAAACCATATTTTTGTACCAGGCACCGGGACAGACACCAGCCCCCCCACCGGCAACACGCCAAGCAGAACCCGAGCCCCCGGGACCACCCCAGGCCCCACCCAGAGACGGCCCGCCCCAGAACCCGAGCCCCCAGACCCCCCCGGAATGACCCAGCACATGAATTTTTCCTTTATCTTCTGCTGTTGCAACAATATGGATTTTTCTAATGAGGGACAAATAAAAGCTTCATTCGTTCCTTCCTTTAAAAAGGAAAATCAATTGTTGAAGCACGAAGAAAATAAAGACACTGCATTCATTCACATGTGCCAAAATGTGATTAGTTTTCTATTAATTGCAGACATGTAGTTTATTAGGTACGTTTTTCTTTACCTAACTTACCTAATAATGTCTAAAAATAAGCAAACCCTATTATATTACATAAACACTAAATAAATATATGCTCAAAATGAATCAAAATCCAAGATAGATTAAAAAATTAGAGTAAAAAACAATCTAAAAGACAAAAATAAGGGTTAAATAGATAAGATTTAAAAAATCAAAATAAATATGAAAATAAAATCAAAAAAAGATAAACGAAATGACACAGAAAGAAAGAAAAACAAAATACACAAAAAAAGAACAAAACAAAACAAAAAAAGAACAAAAAAACTAAACAAAAAACAAAAAAAGAACCAAAAAAAGAACAAAACAAAACAAAAAAAAAAATATATATATATATAAAACAAAAAATACACCGATTAATGCAGCCTCAACAGGGCATAAGCCAGTGTCCTAATTGTGCCGGTCCCAAGCCCGGGTAAATGCAGAGGGTAGGGATCAAATATGAAAATAAATATATGGATAGAGGAACTGATATGATGATGGCGTAGTTTTCAATGCATTTAAGGGATTGGGGGGGTGTGACGACCAAAAAATTCTTAGCATGTCCCCCCCCCCCCGATATCCCGATATTCTACCTGCCCCCCTTTGTGGGGCTGGCTAGATCCGGCCCTGGCCAGCATGGACAGTAACTAATCACATGTATTACCACTACTGTGGCTCGGTGATCACTATGGCAACCCAGAGACATGGGCAGCGTTCATCACTGTTGTAAGAGCTCTAGTCCTAAAACCATCCAGAGCACAGGGCTATGATGGAACTCTGCACCCAGGACCATGTTAATACACATCATCATGCTCTCAGTCATTTCACATCCACATAGCAGAGTGCATCCACCCCTCTCACATCTCCAGCAGGTCAGAATACCATAGTTTCAACCTTTACATCTTGTGTTAACATTATATTTTGTTATTATCTCAGTTAATGAAAACAACGCTGCTTCCATTAAATCACTTGTTTGTCCATCTTTAGTACATTATTATTATCCGTGCTCTTTTTTGGTGAAGGAAGGTTGTTAACATGATGTTACTGGAAAATACAGACAGTGGGTTTTGCAGTGAGCCATTTTGCCCTGTTTGAGCTCTGAAAGCCTGACTGAATTTGGTTCTGTAGCTCATTAACAGCTTAAAGCACAATGGACCCATTCTACCCAGGGAGACGGGTCCTCCAGGCCAAGGGTATGTAGAATAATTCATTTGTTAGATTGTTATTATTTTAAAAATATTTTTTTATCCTTTCTAATGGTTGAAATTCTACAGCAGAACTCATTAGGCTTAAAGGGAAAGTGATTTTTTCTCTATTGCCATATTCCTCATAGTAACATAAGTGGGCAAAAACAATTTGTAAACAGCCCAGCTGTTAGTAGTGATACTAATTCTGCCTAGTGACCTCAATAATAATGGGACAGGTACAGGTAATAACCGGTACTAATAGGTAATAACAGAAACGTACACACGTCTGGTGACTCCTGAGCAGGAAGAGGACTCACCATAACCTCTGTGTGCATCCATAAACCTCATGATCAAGTAGCCCTTAAATTAGAAGAAAATAACCCTGGTCCAATCAAAGACCTTTATGTTTAACTGACTTGTTTTTAGGGACGTGTTTAATGGTTTGTTGTTCATCCTGTAGTGCCCTGCACTCCGACGCTGAGAGCTGATGGGTTTTTATGTGATCCTTCTTCATGGAATTGATCAAATGTTTGTAGACCCATGTAGTCCTGGAGTAGGATCAGTCTGAAATACTGACTCAGCAGGTCTGGGTCTTTGATCTGCTGGTTTAGGCCTGTAGAGGACCGTAGGGTATACTGTAGTCTGTGACTGCCATCTAGTGGCCACTGATGCAGAATCAACCTAAAGCCTGAAGATTAAAGACATACTGGCCTGGATCAGGTTGGCAGTGAGGAGGTTCACGTAGTAGGTGGCAGGAACACGACTCGGCTTAATCTACATCTTGCGTCCTATTAACAGTAAAACATTTATATTTGACATTAAAATACCCTGACTGCTGGTGGGGTTTTCTTTAGTAATATTTACTAACATGTACATGTATAAATACTATAAAACGTACTCATTATAATCAGGTTAGTATTTAAACCGTTCCGACATGAAAACACAGAAAGTTACAGGACGGTCTCCTCACCTTCAGATGTCGGAGTCTCGTCTAGATGTTTTCAGAGTAGGTCTGATTATTATCTAACACCCCCCCCCCCC
>SSNR01000914.1:6908-26117 GCA_006937965.1 Callopanchax toddi | reverse complement strand
CGTTGGACTTCTCCAACGCAAGAAGGGGAGAAGGGGAGAGGCCGCCGTGGCAAGGCTCCCGGTGGGCCCTCCGACAGAGCCTCGGCCCACCGAGGCCGCGCAGGGGCGCCCTTGTCGCGGTCTCTCGCTTCTCCTCCACCGCACGGGAGACCGCGAGGCCGCCCCAGGAAGGAGGCCGGACAAAAATTCCCGCCGAGCTAGAGCGCCTGGTCTTGGACGCGACGGAGGAGCGAGCCTCCTGCCCACCTGCGCGAGGAGGTGGAGGCGTGGCGGCCCCGGGGCCGCCGCGGGAAGAGACGGACTCCGAAGAGGCCGAAGACGCGGACCCAGGCGACTCGGAGGAGCCGGAGGACGACTCGGACGACTCGAGCGTCGGGGCCCCCAGCCCCGAGGCGGCACCCCCTCCCCCGCGCTCGACCCGAAGGCCGCCCGACTCGGTGGAGCTCGGCGCGTACCTGGGACTCCTGTTGCTCGCGGGGGTGTACCGCTCCCGCGGGGAGTCCGCCGCGTGCCTGTGGGCGTGCGAGAGTGGGCGTCCGATCTTCGCCGCCACCATGCCCCGGAAGAGGTTTCACGAGCTGTCCTCGGTGATCGGCTTCGACGATCCGCGGACCAGGGCCGAGAGGTCCGCGCTCCGCGGGGAGGGATGGGACAAATTCGCACCGTTCAGGGAACTGTGGGAGGCCTGGTCCGCCCTGCTCCCACGAATGTACGTGCCCGGTCCGGAGATCATGGTGGACGAACGCCTGGTTCCTTTCAGAGGTCCGTGCTCGCTCGCTGTGTCTCACATTCCCCCCCCACACACACACACACGTCTGTCAGTCTCTGTCTGTCTGTCTGTCTGTCTGTCTCTGTCTGTCTGTCTGTCTGTCTGTCTGTCTGTCTGTCTCTGTCAGTCAGTCTCTGTCAGTCAGTCTCTATCAGTCTGTCTCTGTCAGTCAGTCTCTGTCAGTCTGTCTGTCTCTCTGTCTGTCTGTCTGTCTGTCTCTCTGTCTGTCTGTCTGTCTGTCTGTCTCTCTCTGTGTGTGTCTCACCTGCCTAAAGTTGCAGCTACATGTAAGGTGTCCTCTCTCTCTCTCTCTCTCTCTCTCTCTCTCTCTCTCTCTCTCTCTCCCCTCCCACCTCCACCCCCCACACACAGGACGGTGTCCCTTCAGGCAGTACATCCTGACCAAACCCGGAAAATACGGCGTCAAGCTTTGGGTGGCCTGCGACGCCAGGTCCAGCTACGCTTGGAGGATGAGTGTTTACCTAGGGAGGGAAGGCGTGGGCGCGCCTGGGGCTGCTGCTGCTTCCTCCTCCCGAACCGAACCTGTATCTGAGGAACAGGAGGGGGACCTGGGCCTCGCGGCCGGGGTCGTCCTCGAGGTCACCAGGGGACTCTCGGGGCGCAACGTCACCTGCGACAACTTCTTCACCTCCTACCGGCTGGCCGAGCGCCTGCTCGCCCGCCGCGGCAACACTTTGGTCGGGACCGTGCGCAAAAACAAACCCGAAGAATCCTGTAAATCAATAGAAAACTAAACTTGCATCCTCCTAGCTTCAGCTTTATTCAGCGTGACATTGTGGACAACATCTTAAAAACGTTATGTTTAACTATTGTATTCAAAATAAATAATAAACAGATACCCGACTTAACTTCTGTGATAAAACAAGTCTTTCTATTAAACTTGGGACAATGTTTCTCTGTTTCTCGTAGTGATGATAGCAGGAAGATTAGCTAACTCAGCTAACTTAAACCAACGCTAACATGAAATGCGTTTAAACTGATATGAAACACTTTGCCGGATAAATTTAAGCGTAATGCAACAAGAACCACAAGCAAAAGTAAAAAGTCCAAGGCTCCCAGAGCTAATGTTTACCTCCAGAGCTCTCTGTGGATCTTCATCAATGAAGCTGTCAGGAAAGCTGCTAAAGCCAATACAGAGACCAAGTGTTAACGAGCTGAATGGGGAATAAATCATAAATAAAAAACAAAAAACACATGTTTTAGGTTGAATCCAACTTGCCGTTCGGCTGCCATGGGTTTGCAGCGGATGTGGACTGAGTTTGTGGAGTAACAGGAAAGTTCTAGAAGTGGAAACGTGAGAGCGGTAAATGTCAGCGCTGTGAGGAAAGAGAGGCTTCTAAACTTACAAGTACTTTTAGCGTGGTCTCTCATTTATAAGTACAACTTCTCTCCTCAGAAATGTTACATTTGGAACAAATCTTTATTTCTTCAGACATGGTTCAACAATGACATTAATTTAGTGCATCAGTGGTTTAACAGTACAGGGCTTTTGTATAGCTTCCTAACCACTACGAACTTCCTGTCACTCCAAGAGAGTCTAGTACTGTATGGTGCCATACCGTCTGATTGGTAATGTTATTTAGAGGTGTAGACTTCTCTACTCTCCAACCTGCAAGTCCTCCTGATCCTAGACAATCCACTGTAGGTCAGATCTGGTTTTCACCTGTAAAAGGTATCAATTCCAAAATCTGATCTTTGGTTCAAGAACATTTAGTTTCCTCTCCATCCTCTGTATCCTACTGGAACACACCTGTACAGAATCTTAATTGGGTAATATTTGGGCTCTTTCACACAAATGTTTTCTTACTAATAAAGTTAAAGATCTGTCCTTTAAATTAATCCAGATTCTACCCAACTAAACACTTTCTTCAGAGGTATAAAGCCGATATAGAGAGCTCTTGTTCTTTCTGTATAAACTTCACCCAGAGACGTGTATTCATCTGTTTTGAAATGTTCACAGAACTTTTGGAAACACATTGATCTCTAAGATCAAACTGGACTTTCCTCTGAACTTTGAAAATGTTTTGTTTGGTTTCACAGAATTGAAGGACTCACCTCATATGTTTTTCATCAATTTGATCCTGTTTCTTGCAAAGTTTCACATTCATAAATCTAAAGTCGACTTTAGAACCAACCATAGACCATAGCAACAAACCAGCATAGACCAGCAAAGACCAGCAAACAAATCATGATGGTCTTGATTTATATGCTGGTCAATGCTGGTCTATGCTGGTCTATGCTGGTTTGGTGCTGGTCTATGCTGGTTTGGTGCTGGTTTAGCTGGTAGACCAACATGATTCAATGCTGGTCAATGCTGGTCTATGCTGGTTGAACTAATGGATCTCTATGGACCAGCATACCAGCACCAAAACACAACATATGCTGGAACCAGCATATGCTGGTCTATGCTGGTTTTTTCAGCAGGGATCATGAACACAAAACCGTTTTATAAACTATTTGTTAAAGATCTAAAATTTTATATACGTAGAATATCAGACTGTAACAACAAGAAAGCCATGAATTTTATAATGCATAAAATATAACTCTGTAACTCATTTTTCTTATCTATTTTATTTGTTTATTTTTATCTTATTTTGTTTTCCTCATTGCATCTTGTCCTTTTCTTACATTTTTTTTATTTCTATATTTTTTTTTGGTCAGTTAATTCTTTATCCTCTTGCTTAATCATTTCACTAATTGTTGATAGAAGTTTGTTCTGTAAAAATGTAAGAATTCAAATAAAGCTTTGAAAAAAAACATCAAACCTGACGTCAAAAACGTCAATTAGTAAACACAGCTTCTATGCGTCAAAGGAGCAACGCAGGTCACGCAGGCGCAGCAGACGCAGGTCGAAGATTCCATGGTTTCCATGGTAACAAGTTTAGCGCCGCCGCCATTTTCTGCTCACTTGGACAGGAAGTGGATTACTGCGTGAACAACACTTTGGTTTGCCGTCTAACCAGACGATTTTCTTCAAGTCCCAGTTGGTTTGTTTACCTGTTTTTGTTGTTTTTTGGTCTTTTTCATTCCAGGAAATACACGGAGCCCTCCCGACTGACTAATTCACCTCTTAGAAATCTTTCATGTAAGTTTTGAACATTTTGAAAACCTCATTCGTTTCTGGTGTCTAGTTAGCTTTTATTGTTGCTAATCTTAGTGATTTTATTTGTATTACTAATCATTTATTGGTGACTTTTTGCACTTTGGAGCAGCTGTGCTGCTTGTAAAATACAAATCAATCGATATTCTCTGATTCCAGACTTGAACAGAGCTCAGGTTTGATTAGTTTGATGATTTATTTAGTAAAAAGCTGCTGATTCCAAATCCCCTGATCTTCAGGTCACCTGGTCTAACCAGCAGTGTGAAATCAAACCGAGTCTGAATCTGAGTTCAGAGAATTCTAGTCTAAACTAGGTGTAATGTAGTGGTTGGTATCTGTGATGTAATGAAGGGGATCTCTGCTTTAATTCAGACACACTGAAGCGTTTCCAACATCAACAGGTTGGATTTAGAATTTTAGATCAATATCAGCTGGGTTTTGGTTTGGGGGGAGGCCATTTTGTTTTACATAACATCATTAAACAGGATTCCNCTAATAAAGTTAAAGATCTGTCCTTTAAATTAATCCAGATTCTACCCAACTAAACACTTTCTTCAGAGGTATAAAGCCGATATAGAGAGCTCTTGTTCTTTCTGTATAAACTTCACCCAGAGACGTGTATTCATCTGTTTTGAAATGTTCACAGAACTTTTGGAAACACATTGATCTCTAAGATCAAACTGGACTTTCCTCTGAACTTTGAAAATGTTTTGTTTGGTTTCACAGAATTGAAGGACTCACCTCATATGTTTTTCATCAATTTGATCCTGTTTCTTGCAAAGTTTCACATTCATAAATCTAAAGTCATGAACACAAAACCGTTTTATAAACTATTTGTTAAAGATCTAAAATTTTATATACGTAGAATATCAGACTGTAACAACAAGAAAGCCATGAATTTTATAATGCATAAAATATAACTCTGTAACTCATTTTTCTTATCTATTTTATTTGTTTATTTTTTTCTTATTTTGTTTTCCTCATTGCATCTTGTCCTTTTCTTACATTTTTTTTATTTCTATATTTTTTTGGTCAGTTAATTCTTTATCCTCTTGCTTAATCATTTCACTAATTGTTGATAGAAGTTTGTTCTGTAAAAATGTAAGAATTCAAATAAAGCTTTGAAAAAAAAACATCAAACCTGACGTCAAAAACGTCAATTAGTAAACACAGCTTCTATGCGTCAAAGGAGCAACGCAGGTCACGCAGGCGCAGCAGACGCAGGTCGAAGATTCCATGGTAACAAGTTTAGCGCCGCCGCCATTTTCTGCTCACTTGGACAGGAAGTGGATTACTGCGTGAACAACACTTTGGTTTGCCGTCTAACCAGACGATTTTCTTCAAGTCCCAGTTGGTTTGTTTACCTGTTTTTGTTGTTTTTTGGTCTTTTTCATTCCAGGAAATACACGGAGCCCTCCCGACTGACTAATTCACCTCTTAGAAATCTTTCATGTAAGTTTTGAACATTTTGAAAACCTCATTCGTTTCTGGTGTCTAGTTAGCTTTTATTGTTGCTAATCTTAGTGATTTTATTTGTATTACTAATCATTTATTGGTGACTTTTTGCACTTTGGAGCAGCTGTGCTGCTTGTAAAATACAAATCAATCGATTTTCTCGGATTCCAGACTTGAACAGAGCTCAGGTTTGATTAGTTTGATGATTTATTTAATAAAAAGCTGCTGAATCCAAATCCCCTGATCTTCAGGTCACCTGGTCTAACCAGCAGTGTGAAATCAAACCGAGTCTGAATCTGAGTTCAGAGAATTCTAGTCTAAACTAGGTGTAATGTAGTGGTTGGTATCTGTGATGTAATGAAGGGGATCTCTGCTTTAATTCAGACACACTGAAGCGTTTCCAACATCAACAGGTTGGATTTAGAATTTTAGATCGATATCAGCTGGGTTTTGGTTTGTGGGGGGGAAGCCATTTTGTTTTACATAACATCATTAAACAGGATTCCATGTTGCTATGGTTACCATTTGGCGGCCATTTTGTTTTACATAACATCATTAAACAGGATTCCTTGTTGCTATGGTTACCATTTAGGTGCATTATTTGAACACATTTTTCTAATCAATCTAAATGTAGTGGTTGAATATTTTCTGTAATATTTTGACTGTCAGCTTTGATCTGTAGCCTTTCTGAATAAATGCAGCAGCAGATTGTTTTCTGAAATATTCAGACACAAGAACAGAAAGTCGAATCAATGAGACTCAGTCTCAAGTTCAACCCACAAATATTAAAGTACTGAAATAAATACTAGTAGTATTTATTTATTCATTAATGAAAGTAATTTGTGTGGACAGAAGCATCTTGCATACATGCATTCATACACATACATATATACCTACACAAACATACATATGTAGGTTACATACCCATGCACATACATACACATGAACACTTGCACATACCATGACTGAACAGGCAGAAGCAAAAGCTTATTATTATTGCCTAACCCACTTACAAATCAATACTGTATCTCCTCAATGGAATGATGAATATATAAATCACACTAGTACCTTTCAAATATATTTTTACTGACAAGTATTTTGAAAACTAAAAGTGAAGTTGCTGTTTTACTGGAGTCCAAATATCACAGGAACCATTAAAAACTGTCTGTTTAAAGAGGTCAGTAGATGAAATCATTCTTGGTACATTAACATGTAAAAGCAGCGTTTATGAACTGATTAGAGATCAGTTTAGATGATTTATCATTTACAACCATACCATACTATAGCAATTTACTTATAGAGCACCTTTAAAAACAACATCATGGCTGCATCAAAGTGCTGTACATTAAAAACTAACACACAATAAAAAGTACAGATAATCAAAACACACATCAGATAAAAGGAGCAAAACCAACTATAAAGGACATCAGATGGGACAAATCCAACCCTCTGTGTTCAGATCAAGGGAGTTAAGATGAGTTTTTCTCTGAGATTTAAAAACAGTCAGAGAGGTGGACTGTCTGATGTCCAGGGGCAGAGCGTTCCAGAGTTCAGGAGCTGCTGCTGCTAGAGCTCTGTCCCCTCTAGCTCTACAGAGCACCTCTGGGACCTGTAAAAACCTGTGTCCAGCTGATCTGAGTCAGCGTGCTGGTGTGTCGGGTCTTAGCAGGTCAGAGAGAGAGCATGGAGCCAAACCATTTAGAGATTTAAAATCTGATCAAAGTGGATCCTGAAATGAACTGGGGGCCAGTGAAGTCAGGCCAGAACTGGACTGATGTGCTCTCACTTCCTTGACCCTGTTAAAAACCACGCAGCAGCATTTTGGAGCAGCTGGAGCCCAACTGCATCCTGGGTAACACCATGCAGTAATCTATTACAGTAATCCAGTGGGGGTGTAATAAAAGCGTGGACTACCGTCTCCACGGCGGACATGACTTCATGTTTCTAAGATGTCTTCATTAATCACCCTGTCATCATGTGTTCCAGAAATCCAGCCAATCAGCAGTCAGACAGACGTCCAGCAGGATGGAGGAGTCGGACCGCGACCCGCAGCTCCTGGAGGACCTGGACCTGGACCACTCCTCCTTGTCCTCTGCTTCCTCCTCTCCTTCAGCTTCTGCTCCTCCTTCTCCTCCCTCTCCTTTTTTTCCTCCCCCTCCTTCTCCTCCTCTTTCTCCTTCTCATTTCCTACCTCTTTCTCCTTCTCACTCTCCTCCTCCTCCGCAGCTCCTGGTGGACCTGGATGAGACGTTCTCCATCTCGGAGGAGTTCATCTGGGAAGACCAGGGGCTGGATCTGTCTGCTCCTCCTGTTCCCTTCATGTCCTCTGTTCTCCCTCCTGTTTATCCTCCCCTATCTCCTTTTTCCTCCTGCTCCAATCTCTCCTCTTTGTCCTCTGTCTCCTCCTCTCCTCCTCCTTCTCCTGCTCCTTCTCCTCCTCCTCAGCTCCTGGAGGACCTGGAAGAGACCTTCTCAATCTTTGAGGAGGTCATCAGAGATTACCAGGGGTTTGATCAGGCTCATCCTTTTCCCTTCATGTTCTCCATTCCTCCTGTTTATCCTCCCCTATCTCCTTTTTCCTCCTGCTCTAATCTCTCCTCCTTGTCCTCTGTCTCCTCCTCTCCTCCTCCTTCTCCTTCTCCTCCTCCTCAGCTCCTGGTGGACCTGGATGAGACGTTCTCCATCTCGGAGGAGTTCATCTGGGAAGACCAGGGGCTGGATCTGTCTGCTCCTCCTGTTCCCTTCATGTCCTCTGTTCTCCCTCCTGTTTATCCTCCCCTATCTCCTTTTTCCTCCTGCTCTATTCTCTCCTCCTTGTCCTCTGTCTCCTCCTCTCCTTCAACTTCTCCTCCTCCTTCTCCCCTTTCTCCTCCTCCTTGTCCTAGTCTTTCTCCTTCTCATTTCCTTCCTCTTCCTCCTTCTCACTCTCCTCCTCCTCCGCAGCTCCTGGTGGACCTGGATGAGACGTTCTCCATCTCGGAGGAGTTCATCTGGGAAGACCAGGAGCTGGATCTGTCTGCTCCTCCTGTTCCCTTCATGTCCTCTGTTCTCCCTCCTGTTTATCCTCCCCTATCTCCTTTTTCCTCCTGCTCCAATCTCTCCTCTTTGTCCTCTGTCTCCTCCTCTCCTCCTCCTTCTCCTGCTCCTTCTCCTCCTCCTCAGCTCCTGGAGGACCTGGAAGAGACCTTCTCAATCTTTGAGGAGGTCATCAGAGATTACCAGGGGTTTGATCAGGCTCATCCTTTTCCCTTCATGTTCTCCATTCCTCCTGTTTATCCTCCCCCATCTCCTTTCTCCTCATGCTCTAATCTGTCCTCCTTGTCCTCTGCCTTCTCCTCCTCTTCTCCTTCCTCCTCTCCTCCTCCTTCTCCCCCTCGTCCCCATCAGGAACAGGTGAGTCATGATGTTTTTACATAAAGATCCTGAAGCTTCTTCCAGGTTGAACTGATTTCAGCTCGCTGGTCAAAAACAAACAGAGTTCAGATCAAAGAGGTCAGAATATTCAAGGAGAGCTTCAGATCTCTTCAAGTCTGTTTGTGTGGAAAAGTTGTGAACAGTGAATATCTCCCCTGTTGTAGACAGAGCTCTGAACAGCCTCCGTTTGGAGAAACAGAGATTCCTGGAATTGTTGGTTCATTTTGTAACTGGAGCCATTCTGACGAGCTGTTAGCTGGTCTGTTTGGTCAGAGCTCATCTCTGTTTCTCCACACTGAGGCTGTTCAGAGAGCTCTCTCCAGCAGGTCAGATGTTCACTGATCACAACCTCTCCACAGAAACACTCCTTAAAACGTCAGAAGGATCCCATTCACCTCATCAACCAATCAGAGTGTTTTGATCCTCTACATGTAAAGTTTGATCCTTTCTGATCTTTTTCTTCTGGACTGTTGGTTGAACCAAAGCAGCCTCTGAGAACATCCCTGAAGCAGCTCCATTAATAACAGCAACATTCATTCCCAGTTCTGTTCTTAGTGTTCTGGCTCCTTTTCTAGAGCCTAGAACTCGTTTGAACTGCTGGCTGTTTTAAAGCCACACTCCTCAAATGAATGTTGTTGTTCTAAATCAGAAAGTCAATTCCTTTTTGATAGAAAGTTAGATTCAGAGTTCAGACTCAGTCAGGTTTGGGCTCATTTCATGTGGATTTAACTCGCCTGTTTGGAGTTTGTTGGTATGTTCACAGCTGATGAGTCAGATTCTGACAGAAATGACAGCAGTTCAGTGTTTAGATGTGAACGACAAAGGACTCCTGCCACCTGGTGGACAGGTGACTCCACAGCAGGTTGTTGTTTCATCTGTTTTGTTTTTGTCTCCAGGTCCTGGACGTTCCCTCGGTGAGTCTTCCTGAGGATGTGGTACCGTGTCCTGATGGGAACCTGTAAGTGAAACACGTCAACATGAACGATGAACAAAAGCTGCAAAGCTTTCATTCAGAAATTCTGTTTGTCTCAGAGGTTTTTTTACTTCTCTTCGATTTAAGGCAACACCCAGATGTAAACACTCTGGTTTTTGTTGTGTCTCTGCAGGAAGAGGAAGCGTGAGGACCAGCAGCCTGAGGACCAGCGGCCGGACGTGAAGAAGCCCCGGACGTCTTCATGAGACCTGCGCCAGGGAGAGGAAGCAGCAGCCAGTGAGAGAAGCTCACTGAGGACTGGAGTATCCTTTAATGGGTTTGATTTCTTCTATGCACCATTCACGTGTTGGACTTTAGTCCCTTGTTTGTTTTGTTTGGTGCATAGTTTGTTCTATGGATTATTTGTTTTATACCTAGTTAGACTGTTGGACATTTGTCCCTTGAGTTATCGATTTATTAGATTCATAGTTTGTTTTATACATAGTGTAATTGTTGGACTTTAGTCCCTTTTTTATTGTTTGTTCTACAGATTGTTTAATTGTTGGACTTTAGTCTGTTGATTTATTGATTTATTAGATTCATAGTTTGTTTTATAGATTGTTTTATACATAGTTAGATTGTTGGACATTAGTCCTTTGAGTTATTGAGTTATTAGATTCATTGTTTGTTTTATGAATTTTCATGTACAAAAAAACATAAAAAACAAAAAAAAACATAAAAAATAAAAACAACAAAAAAACCCACAAAAAATAAAAAAAACAAAAAACAACAAAAAAACCTTAAAACACTCAGAAACAAAAAACGTAGGTTTCGTTTTACTGCATCGAGACAGCATTCTTTGAAGTCGGTTGGATCTGCTTGCAGATTTCAAAGACTTCAACTGAATTGCCTATTGGTGCAGGTTTTGCTTCTCCTGTTCATGTCATCACAAAAAAGCAAAAGGCTCTGGTAAGGGTACTCTCTAATGAGATGGGGTTCGAATCCCTGCGGTGCCTTGCTGATTGAACCGACATGATGTGGTGCATTTAGTGCTGTGATGTTTACTGTAGGACCCAGGCTTTAGACTCACATATGTGACTGTAAAATGTTACCTGATCAGACATCAGCTGTGCTGTGGTTTTTCATGATGTCATGTGATGGTTAAATCTCCTCTCTGATTGGCTGTTTCTCACCAGGGCTGTTGACTCACCCAGTAATCCAAACTACTGGGAGGCTGAGGCTGGAGGAAGGTTTGAACTCAGGACTTCTGCTCTACAGAGGACGATGCTGATGGAGCAGCTGACACCACTCCTACCTCACTCAATCTGCTGCTGCAGCTGCAACTAGAACAAACACAAGTGTTGAAGCGCAGCGAGAGTTCAGTTCAATAAAGGTCCTGCTGGAGTGTTCAGGTGTTTGTAGGTTTGATTATTAATTATTCAGGAATTTACATTTGCTGTTGATGTCTTTAAGAACAACATAAATAAGTGACAGAAACAGAAAACAACACTTGATAAGAAGTTAGCGTTTACAGCAGATAAACTCTACCCTTCATAGGGGAAGTGACCATATTTGATCACTTGTACATTGTGGGGGTTTTAAAATAACTTGTGAACATTTGAACAAATATTCTAGTTTTAAAAAGACATTGTGTCAACAGCTAAGAACAAGATGACAAACTTTATGTTCTTAAAACCAACCAGTAACCAGGGATCATATTAAAATATGTGGAACAGGAACAGAGCTGTTAGGAGGATCAAATGTGACTACGTAGAAGAAAGACGACAAGATATGAAGGGAGCAGTCTTTGGTTACCACGGTAACCAGACCAATGATAAGAGAGGTCCAGAGCTGACCCTGGAGGAACAGGGAGAGGTGACGTCCTCGTGTTTTGTGCCTGTTTGGACAAAGAACTCGCCTGACAGTTTGTTTTAACGGGGTTTATTTAAGAAGTTTATAAAAGTACAAAAATAAAAAAAACTGTTCAATAAATTTTAATGCAGTAAGGGTTATAATAATTGTTTTTAAAATGACACTCAGTGCTAAATAATGAGATAAAGGGACTAAAATGTGGTATTCCATCTGTTTGAGCTACCAGTTAAAGGAGGTGAAACCTGACATTTAAAATAACACGAATCATTTATAAATCTGGTTTTTAAACCTTAGCTAGTATTAATATAACACATCTGTAATATTCAGCTTTAGTATGTAATTATATGACTCAGTACCTGTAGATCCTCCACCTTAAGGCAGAAGACACTTCTAGGAAAGTACTAATCCTAACACTCCATCTGGTCACTTCATGGTTTAATGCTAAATGGTGACAACAGCCTACAAGGAGTTGAGTCTAAAGAGGACTAAACTAAACAGTAGGCGGGTCGGTGACGCTGAGGTTTGTGCTTGTAGCAGCTGCTGCTGCATCTTCATTTCCCTTCCTGGTGATTGACTAAGCATGCTCAGGCTTAGCTAATAACAATGCTTCAGTCTTCATTTGATCGGGGGGGAATGTGCCTGCAGTTCATACACTCACACACACACTCAGCCAATGAACTATAATGTGTAATAAACAGACTAAACATCATTGTCCTTTCTGATTAAACCAGATCAATAATAAAGTAGCAGTAACATTAAAATAATCATTACAATCAGAACAATCAAAATGTCGCCCACAGCTGAAGATGATGTCACTACAGCTCCCTCAACAACAATGGCTCCCTCCCCTTGTCCCCCCATGGCAACTCTCAGCGTAAAGGAAAGCCAATAAGATGTTCAAGAAACTGAAACCCAGCAAAGTATCTGGACCAGACTCTGTCCCCCCATCCATCCCCTCTGAAGCACTGATCAGCTGTCTACAGTCTTCACAGACATCAGCACATCACTGGAGACACGTCCAGCCTAATAAAGTCCCTCGAACACCTCGTTCTGTCCCACATGTTGTCCATCACCAACCCTGGACCCTCTACAGTTTTGCCTACAGACCCATCAGGCTGCAGCACCTTGACTCACCTGGGGATGAGCCTGTTTGTGGATTTTACTCAGTGTTCATCACAGTGTTTACAGGTCTGCTTTAGGACAAGCTTTCCCAGCTGGGCGGCCCTGACTCCACCTGCAGATGCACTGTAAAAAAACAAACAAACGTTAGGACAACTCTAAATTGTAAGGCAACAAACTTCAGCAAAAGTGTCACTTAGGTAACTAAACTTAAACTTTTAAGTTTTGCTTTTGAGTTAGCACAACTTTAAAATGTAAATTGTCCCAACTTAAGTGCAAGTTGTAGACACTTACATTTGTAGATTTTAACTACTTTTAATCCTAATTTATTCTAACTCAAGTGTAAGTTGCAGACACTTAAAGCAGCACTCTGGAGGATTTCATCAGGAGAGCAGTTTTTGAATCTAGCGTCCAAAGGCTCCTCCTCAAAACATCTCGACACGCGCGTCCGGTCGCGTGTGCGCGCGTGCACGCGGCGCATATACTTCGGACATGAACTGTACAGCTCAATGTGTAGGGTTTAATCACTCACAGTTCACAATCTTATTCCAACAACACTACGAGGGTCTGAAGAGCCCTCTCTGTCCCTGCTGCTTCTGATATTAGCTCTGTTAGCAGAGAGCTGCTGCTGGACTCTGAAGCTGAACTTGACTCGGCCCTGGATGAACTTTCTGACCAAAATAAACGCGTAACCCTGTCAAGCCTTGCCATTCTGTGAGGTGAAAGGTTTAAAAATAAAAATAAATCCATCTTTAGCTGGAGAATGGGTAGGTTTTTAGTAGAAATGAGCCGTGAGTCCTCAGTGAACGAGACGGTAAACAGAGAAACACACGGAGCGTCCTGTACGATAGCGCCCCCTACTGGTACAGGTTGCATGTTGAGAGAATGCAGACATTTGAATTTCATTGGCTGAAAAATGTCGGCGGCAAGAAATAATGGAAAGGGGTCTCTAGGAGGAAGGAGGGTCTTCATCAGAATGACAGATGTTGTGGAACGCAACCCATAGATCATAGTTTAGACCTGAAATATCATTTAAAACATTTAGAAAACTTTGATACAGAGAAAAATGCTCCAGAGTGCCGCTTTAAAGGTACAAAACTGTACTTTTGAGGGTACCACCCCAGTGACAAAAAAAAGGTACAATTCTTGTCCTTTATTTCTGACAGTGTTGTTAGCATGAAGATGAATTATTAAGAAATAATTATTATTATTTAACACAATTCGTACCAATAGTGTAGTATGTGTGGTCACTGGTCAGTGGATCAACTTGCAGTGGAATTTCTGCACTACTTCTCACAGCTGGATCCTTCCTCCTCCTTGGTTTTGGGCGATGAACAAAGAGGGTTGGAACTGCATCAGCCCTGAGTTTCACTTCGCCTGTTTTCATCTTTGTAAACTGCCTTTCCTCAAAATGTGTCTGTGGCGTGGTTAAAAAAGTTTATTTCCTTTCACATTTACAATTTTAATGGGAGCAGCAATTTGAGCCCTGTTTGAAAATGTTTTTGTGTGCAGATTAAACTTACCGCACACAGTTTTGTGTTATTATAAGCTCTGGTGATGGTGAGGTTGCTCCTTCTGACTTGAACCAAGCATTTTTTTCTTCTTTCAGTGTCTTTAGGAAAACCATACATTCGGATCCCTTTCTCAGACCGACTGGTGCATCCGAATGCAGCACAGCCAACCATGATAAGGCCATTAACCTAACAAGTGTTAAAATACACATTTTTATCTTTATAACATTTGGTACAAAAACTAAAAGTATAGTAATATCTACAATTAAACAGTACATTTTAATTTTGTTCTGCCCTCAGCATCTTAATTAGTAATATTTAGTTTTCCTCATTACATTTCTTCAAAGCAACACATTTTTAGTTTGTGCTTTTGTGATTGTTTTTGAGGTCTGAAATATTTCTCTATAAATGCTGCTGTCAGTGATGCCAATGATGAACCCTCATTAGAACTCAATAACATTGTATGAACTAAAATGTCTTGGTGCAGATGTAGTGTAAACGTTTCTAGGAGCTCTTTTCTTTTTAACAAGATTGGTATTTTCCTCAAAACGATGCAGTCTTGAATCTTTTAAGGGTTTTCTGCCTGCTCGTGGATTACTTGTGTACTTAAGTGTCAAGTGAAATTTTTATTTCATTGTTGTATTTTTATAGAATTACTTAATAAATGTAATATGAAAGTCAATGATTGTTATATTTATCATTAGCAAACATATGTTTCAAATTTGGAAAAAATCAGACTTTTCTGAATAATTAATATGTCGGGTCCTAAGGGCTACAGCGTGTTTTACATGTTGGTGTTTTATAATAAAATGTTTGGGGGTTTTTGCACAAATTATTCACTTATTTTGTCATCCAATATGGTTTTAACTAGAAACAGTTTTATTTTAATAACATTTTAATCAATTAATACTTTCTTACAATAATTGTTAGGCTAGAAGCTCAATGAACAGGGTTATAGATGCATGGACTCACTTCACATGAAAAATAAACATGAAATATGGGACAATTATGTCTTCTACAGAAGATAATAAATATTGCGTTGTCAGAGCATCCACTGCCCCATTTTTCTACAAGTTCTTTAAAACTTTAACATCTTAAGAGCTCTTTATAGGATCAAATATGGCATGCAGACAGAAAGAGCTCTTAATGGATCTTATATTCTGGTTTTCTTTACGTGGTAAACATAATAAACCACTGTAAACCTGCTGGTATGGATCAGTGTATTACAGAAACATATTTTAATCTATAAATATGATCTGTAGCTGGTGATGAAAACGGCAACTTGTTTCTTGTTTGTTTCGGCTGAAACGAAGTTGGAAAATTATTTTTTCATTTCGGATTTTAAATAAACCCCGTAATTTACCCGTTGCTATTTTGTTAGCATGTTTTCCCCCAATACAAGCGCTGACTGTTGTAAGAACTTTAATCAAGGCTGGAATAATATAAATCTTATATAATAATGACAACTGTCAGCTCACATGCACTTTTAAAATGTAGCTACAGTATATAGCAGCTTCAGTATGAATATTTTTCAAAGTTTGAAGTTATAATATGGCTGTGGCAGTTTATAAATATTATTTTCTGTATTCTCGTCCTGAGACAGAGGGGAAGAGCTACTTATAGGTTGAGACGTGAGAAACAGTTCTCACCAGTCTCACAAGTGAACACACACACACACATATATATATGGTAAATATTACTATAGCTACTAATTGACATTTTAACCAAATGTCACCATAATATACACACATTTAATATGTATGTAATATATATGTGTGTGTGTGTGTGTACAGCCACATACACACACACATATATATATATATACATGTGTGTACAGACACATACACTGTACTGTTCTCTCTATGTGTTGTACTTCCAAAGTGTTTAACATAGATAAACAGCCAGCCAAACTCCTTATCAAGAGCCAGGAAAATGAGCGAACTTGCTCCTTTAATCTCTTCGTACATAACAGACAGTACAAGATGATGGCGTTGAATCAGAGTAAAACTACAAAAATACACAAAAATATTTCCATAAGATTTCTACATTGACATCAGGTAAGTAACAATGTGTGCAGAACAATACTTTAAAATAACACAGGTAAGTATCTGTTAAGTATAACAAAAGCTTAAAACAAAACAACTGTATCTTAACAAAGTAAGAAAATCTACCCAAAATCCACAAATATTAACAGTAACATGTCCAAATAAACACTACTACTTACAACCATTGCTTTCTGAGGAATTTGCATGAAGGATTGCTTCAGATTCACCAGAATTAACATGTGGATTCAGCCATGCTTTCTCTTCCTGCACAACTCAAGCATTCTCTTGTTTACTTCCTGTTTCCTTTGTTCCAGCAGACTTCAAAATAAAAGCTTCTAGTTTTAACATGTCTCTTTTTTTCTTTCTTACATGTAACAAAATAAAGTTCAATAACAACAGCAGTACTTAGCTGTGTAAACATTCTGTAAAAGTGAACCCACAAGGCATTTTTTTTAATATACAAAACTTATTCAGGGCAGAACACTCCCCGTCTGGCATCGCTGATGCCACACAAATTTTACAGTCCTGCATTGAATTGTGATCTTCTTTTGGTAGAAGAAAAACAACATCAGAAATGGGTCTCAGGAACATCTTCTGTTTTCCCTGGGATGTCATCCTAACCTCAACTTTGCTGACCTTCTGATCTGTGCTTGGAACAGTAGAAGTAATCAGACCCATAGGCCACTCATTACGTGGCGATCCACTTTGTTTAAGCAGCACAATGTCTCCAACTTGAATATTGCGGCGAGTTGTGGTCCATTTGCGCCTTGCCTGAAGAGTGTGGAGGTATTCATTCCTCCACCGGGTCCAAAACTCATTTGCCAATGCTTGTACTTTTCGCCACTGACACTTGAATAGATCCTTTTCACAGAAATTTCCAACTGGAGCTGGTACATATGGTTTTTGGGTCACAAGCGTAGCGGGTGTCAGAACATGCGGTGACGTAGGATCTGAAGACACTGAGACNACTACAACAACACAACAGGAAGTCCCACAAGTCCTCCTGACTCAGCAGAAATACTAATACTATTACTAATACTACTATTAAAACTACAACAACACAACAGGAAGTCCCACAAGTCCTCCTGACTCAGCAGAAATACTAATACTATTACTAATACTATTACTAATACTACTATTAAAACTACAACAACACAACAGGAAGTCCCACGAGTCCTCCTGACTCAGCAGAAATACTAATACTATTACTAATACTACTATTAAAACTACAACAACACAACAGGAAGTCCCACAAGTCCTCCTGACTCAGCAGAAATACTAATACTATTACTAATACTATTACTAATACTACTATTAAAACTACAACAACACAACAGGAAGTCCCACGAGTCCTCCTGACTCAGCAGAAATACTAATACTATTACTAATACTACTATTAAAACTACAACAACACAACAGGAAGTCCCACAAGTCCTCCTGACTCAGCAGAAATACTAATACTATTACTAATACTATTACTAATACTACTATTAAAACTACAACAACACAACAGGAAGTCCCACGAGTCCTCCTGACTCAGCAGAAATACTAATACTATTACTAATACTACTATTAAAACTACAACAACACAACAGGAAGTCCCACAAGTCCTCCTGACTCAGCAGAAATACTAATACTATTACTAATACTACTATTAAAACTACAACAACACAACAGGAAGTCCCACAAGTCCTCCTGACTCAGCAGAAATACTAATACTATTACTAATACTATTACTAATACTATTACTAATACTATTACTAATACTACTATTAAAACTACAACAACACAACAGGAAGTCCCACAAGTCCTCCTGACTCAGCAGAAAAACTAATACTATTACTAATACTACTATTAAAACTACTACAACACAACAGGAAGTCCCACAAGTCCTCCTGACTCAGCAGAAATACTAATACTATTACTAATACTATTACTAATACTACTATTAAAACTACAACAACACAACAGGAAGTCCCACGAGTCCTCCTGACTCAGCAGAAATACTAATACTATTACTAATACTACTATTAAAACTACAACAACACAACAGGAAGTCCCACAAGTCCTCCTGACTCAGCAGAAATACTAATACTATTACTAATACTACTATTAAAACTACAACAACACAACAGGAAGTCCCACGAGTCCTCCTGACTCAGCAAAAATACTAATGCTATTACTAATACTATTACTAATACTACTATTAAAACTACAACAACACAACAGGAAGTCCCACAGGTCCTCCTGACTCAGCAGAAATACTAATACTATTACTAATACTATGATTAATACTACTACAACACAACAGGAAGTCCCACAAGTCCTCCTGACTCAGCAGAAATACTAATTCTATTACTAATACTAATATTAAAACTACAACAACACAACAGGAAGTACCACGAGTCCTCCTGACTCAGCAGAAATACTAATACTATTACTAATACTACTATTAAAACTACAACAACACAACAGGAAGTCCCACAGGTCCTCCTGACTCAGCAGAAATACTAATACTATTACTAATACTATGATTAATACTACTACAACACAACAGGAAGTCCCACAAGTCCTCCTGACTCAGCAGAAATACTAATACTATTACTAATACTACTATTAAAACTACAACAACACAACAGGAAGTCCCACAAGTCCTCCTGACTCAGCAGAAATACTAATACTATTACTAATACTACTATTAAAACTACAACAACACAACAGGAAGTCCCACAAGTCCTCCTGACTCAGCAGAAATACTAATACTATTACTAATACTACTATTAAAACTACAACAACACAACAGGAAGTCCCACAAGTCCTCCTGACTCAGCAGAAATACTAATACTATTACTAATACTACTATTAAAACTACAACAACACAACAGGAAGTCCCACAAGTCCTCCTGACTCAGCAGAAATACTAATACTATTACTAATACTATTACTAATACTACTATTAAAACTACAACAACACAACAGGAAGTCCCACA
>SSNR01000913.1:42741-61628 GCA_006937965.1 Callopanchax toddi | reverse complement strand
AGCAAAAATATCCCCTGCTGCAACACTGTCCACAGGCAAAGAAGCGATTTGCTCCAAGCACCCACCGGTCTGTGGACATATTGCTTGGCATAAAATCGGGCCATGGCAAGAAAAAGGTTGGGGACCACTGTTGTAAAGCATCAGTAGGACTTCCTAAAATATAACACCCTGTTTGAGGGGGTGGGGGGGATTGATATGTTCTTTTCAGTATCAATGCCATTGTTGATTCTGCCAATGAGTCCAATTCCTCAACAATTCCCTTATCAATTCCTGAGTGGTTTGTTAAGTGGAAACAACAAAGTTCTACGCAGTCTTCTGCAACGTGAGCAAGGAGTAGATTGATGATTATGATGTCAGCAGTGGGTTGTGTCCTCAGCAGATTAATAACTAATAAAACAACACTTCAAAATGACCAATGAAGTATCTGTATTAATGCTCATCAAGACAAGGTGGCCGAGTGGTTAAGGCGATGGACTGCTAATCCATTGTGCTCAGCACACATGGGTTCAAATCCCATCCTTCTCATTGTCTTTCTATGTAATGTTTACTGTGGTTGAGCTGAGGTCACAATGTAATTTGATCTGTGATGCCATGACTAAAATCACACCTTCTACCAGGTCATAAATTCTGTATTGACCTGAATATAAGACATGGTGTTTTTATTGAAAATAATGTAAAAATGTTGGTTTGTCTCATAATCAGGATCTAACCAGTGACACATGCTGATAGTTTTTTTAGGTCATTACACAACAACAACAGCAGAGGGCGCCAGTGTTTTGTAAAGCCGTCAGCGACCGGAGCAGACTGGATTAAAAGTAGCGAGTTAACAGACAACTGAGGCAGAGTTACGACGCTGATTTTAGGATGATGGTGGTCGATGCAGCAGAGGAGTCAAACAGCTGTCAGGCAGCCAGGAAATATGGAGTTCTGGACTTTAATGTCACAAGTTGTTGTTAACAATCGTTTTAACAACATTGTTCCTTCAGATCAATCCGTTCCACCTTAATAAAAGTCGCTCTCTGTCGGCCATTACTAAGCTGAAATCAACAAACTTTGTTCGACCAGAGACGTTCCTGTAGAAAAGTTTTACGCCCTCTGCTGTCCTGGTGAAGAACTGCTTCACAACACCGACAGAGAAGTAGAAATCAAAAAGGTCTCTGTCAATACGTATGTGTCTCTCCCTTGAACAGCAGACGGAGAAGCATCAATAACTTCAAAGTCCCTGTATAATGACAGCATTTAGACCATGTAGTTACATGTCTGGTCCCTGAAGGTTTCTTCTACCAGCCCTGGTGGACATTACTTCCTCAGAGTGCTCAGGAGGAATAACATGGAGAGGAAGCTGCTGGTGGCGTTCTACCAGAGCCTAGTATACTAGACCGTCACTTCTGCTCTGCACACTTTGGTCTAGACACGCTCCATTGGAACCTCAGCAGCCCACTGATTGGTCCGCTCAGTCTTTTAGTAACAGCTTAGGCCTCCTACTGGTTAAACTGGTGGAGCAGGCTGGGAAGAGACAGTCTGGACTTCCCTACTGGGATTCTTCCTCTGGAAGCTGAACCTTGAGAAGTGGAAGACAGGGAGGAAAGCAGAGAAAAACTTTGGTTCTAACGTTGTTGGCAGGATTTGAACCTACGCAGGGAGACCCTAATGGATTTCAAGTCCATGGCCTTAACCACTCGGCCACAACAACCTGATGCTCCTGATCCACAGGAGCTGTAGGGAGTTCTCTGGCTTTGGGGGAGGAGTCAACCAGACACCTTTAGGGGCAGCTGAACAACCTGCAGCAGAGATTGACCTTCAACTCTTTTATGACGCTTTTGAAACCTGAAAGAAAAACAAACAAAAAGTATTTTTTAAATAATCCTGTTATAAGAAAACGTNAACGTGTTGCCGACACCCGAGGTTGGACTGATTTGGACCGCTAGTTGGTCGTGCGCAGGAGGCTTTATCCTTGTTATCTTCAGCTGAGTGTGCGGATTACACTAAAGTCAAAGCTGCCGTTTTGAAGGCCTATGAGTTAGTCCCTGAGGCGTATCGTCAAAGGTTTAGAGGTTGGAAAAAGGGTGACAAGACGCATGTAGAGTTTGCGCGGGATTTGACTACTCACTTTAACCGTTGGTGTTCGGCGTCAAAGGTAAAACTTTTGATGACCTCTGTAACATGGTGGTTTTGGAACAAGTTAAAAACTCCGTTCCAGAGCGTATTGCTCGCTACATTAATGAACGTAAGGTGACGTCTGTTTTGGAGGCTGCGACGTTGGCAGACGATTTCATCTTCACTCACAAAGGTGGTGCGGACATTTGCTCGTTTGGGGATTGGGGTGGCACACCCGCTGCAGATATGCACTTCTCTAGGCCTTCTGGTTCCCGGTTTGATCACAGGGTGGATCATGTTGCCGGTGATTCTGAGTTAGTCTGTAATTTTTGCCATAAAAAGGCGCATTGGAAAAAGAATTGCTGGTTGCTGAAATCAAGAGAGAGTAGGGGTTCACGTGGGGAACCTGCTGCTACTGCAGCTCTCACGTCTGCATGTCCAACATTGAAACAGCCTGATGTTGATCTGACTTTGATGAGCAGACCTGATTTGAGCTCTTATGCTCCCTTCCTTATGGAGGGACAGGTCTCATTACCTGGGAGTGATCTTGCTGTACCAGTCACAATTTTGCGTGACACAGGTGCTTATGACTCCTTCATTTTGTCCTCTGTTTTGCCGTTCTCGAGTGAGACAGACACTGGATTGTCCATACCTGTGTTGGGTATGGGTATGTCTGTTTTTCATGTTCCAGTGCATCACTTTGTGCTGAAGTCTGGCTTGTTTGATGGTGTGGTTTTGATGGGGGTGCATCCTGCTTCTCCTGTGGATGGTGTCATATTGATCTTGGGGAATGGGGTTGCTGGAGGAAAAGTCTGTCCAGATCAACCTGAGAGGCCTGTGGTTGCCTTAGGACTGTTGTCTAATAACCCAGATATACCTGACATGTCTACCCATGACCTTTTCCAGGCCTGTGCAGTGACTCGTGCAATGAGTGCAGCAGCTGGTGCACCTTTGGATCAGGTATGTCCTGATGGTAACCTTAACCCTCTGTTGTTTTGTATGTCTGTTTTGCCTTTGTCTATCACACAGAGTGACTTGGTGGGAGAACAGAGGGCCGATCCCTCCCTGCAGCCACTTTTTCAGTCTGTTCGGCCGCTGGAGATGAAAAATCGGGCTCATGGATACCTAGTCCAAAACGAGGTATTGTTGAGAAAATGGGTTCCATGTAGTGACCGGTTCATTGGGGACCCAGTTTATCAGGTGGTTGTGCCTTCTAAACTGCGTAGTTCGATCTTGCAGGTCTCTCATGATGGGTTAGGTATGGGTTAGGCACATGTAGCTTCGGTGAAAATTCACACTGAAACGCGAATTTCCTCTAACTTCGTTCAAAGCTCAGGACAGAACAATTCCTAAATGGCCTTTATGAATCTGGAGAACAACTTTTCTCTAAGTTTAGTCAGCAGACAATGAGCTGCAGCGTAAGAATCCCTGTAATGAGCTGATAGTCAGAACGCCCCGTGTGTCTCTGCTCTGTGATGGATGAAGAAGTTAAAATGAACAGAGGTCCTGTTTAACAGGCAGGTGTCTCAAGTTTTTATCTTTAGGCAGCTTTTATGTTTCTTTATGAGACATTTTTATGCTGAGTTTAATTCTAAAGAAATTTATTTTACAAAAATACTTTNGATCAGAAGACTCTAGGTTCAACTCCTGGCTGGCTCAAACATCTTTAGCTGAGCTGCTTTCACTATTATTATCAGGGGTGACCACAACTAGTCCACCAGTCCTCAAGAGAACCAGGTTTCATTCATGAGAACCAGAACCCACTTCCCCAACACGCCTTTGTGGACCAGCGCCTTCACGGTCCTGATGGGAGACCCCTCAATCTGATGAGCTTCACATCCTGTTGCAGCTCAGTGAATGAGTGTTCACATGACCTCTGAAGCTAGTAGACACACATGGCAGGACCTCCGACACACACACACTCACAGCATCTCCAATGCACATGGCACCACACTGGTAACACACAGCTCCTTCAACCCACACATGCCCAGTAGGGGTGCAACGGGTCACAATCGATCCATCCTCCGTACGGATCACCCTCTATGGTTCGGGACACAATTCTCTGATCCAGCAGCTCTCGCTCGTTGCTAAATCCTCCCCGGCATCCTGTACTCACGCTCTGAATCTGCTGATAAATAATTCCCCTCTGAGAAAGGAGTTGATTTTTCATCAAATATAAGGTTCTCTCTATCAGACTCAGTCTTTTTACTGACCAGAACAAAGGATCACTGATTGATATCTGATCACTTCTCTGATGCGTGCGCGCACGGAGCGTCTGATCCTCCATCCCTCTCTGTCAGCTGATCATTCTCCTCTCTGATGGAGAAACCAGACTCATCTCTTTCTGTCTAAGATAACGTGTTATGTTGGACTTTTATACGAGCTAATGATCGTTAATATTATAACAGCTGTTCAGTCAGGAGCGCAAAGATCAGCAACTCCATTGTCTAAAGGAAGATCAGACTACAAGTTGTACTGCTCTCTTGTGCACATAATTGTATGTCCGCTGCTTCATTTTCAATAAAGATTTATAGAAAAAAGGCATTCACCTCCTCTTCCTTCTTCTTCTTCTACTACTTTCAGGTTGGCGTGTGCGCAATGTGAGAAATTCTGGGTCCTCCTGGAGGAGGAGCCCCGAGGAGCTACGAGAATATCAAACACGTCTGATTTTCCAGCGAGGATACGATTGCTGACTGGAATCTCCTCGTGAGGTGAAAAACGTCTTCTCGCTACCCCCTGTATACTACACGAACACCAACGCACGACATGCTGAACTCGGCACGAGTACGAAAATAATGACAGAGAGAGAAATCGTGGCTAAAGTGGCTCAGTGTATGCCCAGCTTAAGGTGGTCCCAGATGTAAGTGTTCCTCACCCTGTGTGTAAAAGTAGATGTGATCATCCTGTAGGAGGAAAGTCAGTTTGACCTCTGACCTCAGTCTGTTGGTCATTACCCAAAGATGATGACCACAGGAGCAGACTGATGATTGTAGAGCTCTGGTTTCTAACTTTGTTACCTGATCAGTCTGGAAAGTTGTGCTTTGAAACACTTGCCTGACGTGGGACTTGAACCCACAACCCTGAGATTAAGATTCTCATGCTCTACCGAGTGAGCTAGCCAGGCCTTTGTTCAGTAGGATTGTTTATCTGTTAGTACATATTCCACTATTGACTCTGTATTTCTGGTCCAAACTGTGAAGATGTTGAACCTGTAAAACCTGACAGAAACTGGATTTGACAGGTTTTGGTTTATTCATTGTCCTGACTGCTGGGGGAAGAAGTCTCCTTCAGTCTGCTGCTTCTAGTTTTTGAGGTCTTGTAGCGTTTANTGGTTCTCAGTGGTTCCCAGTGGTTCTCAGTGGTTCCCAGTGGTTCTCAGTGGTTCTCAGTGGTTCCCAGTGGTTCTCAGTGGTTCCCAGTGGTTCTCAGTGGTTCTCAGTGGTTCCCAGTGGTTCCCAGTGGTTCTCAGTGGTTCCCAGTGGTTCCCAGTGGTTCCCAGTGGTTCTCAGTGGTTCCCAATGGTTCTCAGTGGTTCCCAGTGGTTCTCAGTGGTTCTCAGTGGTTCCCAGTGGTTCTCAGTGGTTCCCAGTGGTTCTTAGTGGTTCCCAGTGGTTCCCAGTGGTTCTCAGTGGTTCCCAGTGGTTCTCAGTGGTTCCCAGTGGTTCCCAGTGGTTCCCAGTGGTTCCCAGTGGTTCTCAGTGGTTCCCAGTGGTTCTCAGTGGTTCCCAGTGGTTCCCAGTGGTTCTCAGTGGTTCCCAGTGGTTCCCAGTGGTTCTCAGTGGTTCTCAGTGGTTCTCAGTGGTTCTCGGTGGTTCTACCAGGAGAATGAGAGGCAGAGCTTTTAGTTCTCAGCTTCATATTTCCATCCATGACACAAAAGCCCCTGACTGCTGTTAAGACCAGGCTTTATCAAGTCTGAAGGAGTCAGAGTTATCCTGGTCTGGACTCAGACTGTAGGACAAACGGACCACGTCTCCTCTCTGCTGGTCTGGACTCAGACTGGAGGACAAACGGACCACGTCTCCTCTCTGCTGGCTTTACTCCCTCTACTCTCCGTGTTTGGACTTCCTGTTCTCGCTGCCTCTAACGTTGTTCTGTTTTAGAAACGATGACTTGTCCAGTCCTCCTGGGTTTGTCTCTTTCCTGTCCTCTCAGACTCCATCCTGGTTCTGTGGAGGTCTCTTCCTGTTTTCCTTTCCACTGTAAAGGTAACCCTCATTAAAGGAACACCTCTATCAGCTGGTTCCTTCATAGCGGGACAATCTATCATTTAATAATTCATCTAGTTTGATTACAGCTGGATTACCTTTAGAGCAATAAGTGGTCCTGAGTCTGGACCTGACAGGATCTGGATCTAAAGCTCTATCAACCAGTCTAAAAGGAGCCCACTGACTGATCCACTTTATAATCCAACATCAGCTGAACGGACACAGCGTTAAACAGAATCTCGTCCACGTCACCGCGCTCTCAGACTGGTTATCAGTGGAAACACTGGAAAGGGTCCAGCATGACTACAGGACCAGAACCAACCCGATGTCAGGACTAGTTTGGTCTGAGTGCCTTAAAGCTGCAGAATCACCACCCACGTCATACCGCCTTAACGAGCACTAACGAGCCTTAACGAGCACTAACGAGCACTAACGAGCCTTAACGAGCACTAACGAGCCTTAACGAGCACTAACTAGCCTTAACGAGCCTCAAAGAGCATTAACGAGCTCTAACTAGCCTTAACGAGCACTAACGAGCCTCAATGAGCATTAACGAGCACTAACGAGCATTAACGAGCACTAACGAGCCTTAACGAGCCTTAACGAGCACTAACGAGCCTTAACGAGCACTAACGAGCCTTAACGAGCACTAACGAGCACTAACGAGCCTTAACGAGCACTAACTAGCCTTAACGAGCTTTAAGGAGCACTAACTAGCCTTAAAGAGCCTTAACGAGCATTAAGGAGCACTAACTAGCCTTAACGAGCACTAACTAGCCTTAACGAGCCTCAAAGAGCATTAACGAGCACTAACTAGCCTTAACGAGCACTAACGTGCCTTAGCGAGCACTAACGAGCCTCAACGAGCATTAACGAGCACTAACGAGCATTAACGAGCACTAACGAGCCTTAACGAGCCTCAACGAGCACTAACGAGCACTAACTAGCCTTAACGAGCACAAACTAGCCTTAGCGAGCACTAACGAGCCTCAACGAGCCTTAACGAGCATTAAGGAGCAGTAACTAGCCTTAACGATCACTAACTAGCCTTAACGAGCCTAAAAGAGCATTAACGAGGACTAACTAGCCTTAACGAGCACTAACGAGCCTTAGCGAGCACTAACGAGCCTCAACGAGCATTAACGAGCACTAACGAGCATTAACGAGCACTAACGAGCCTTAACGAGCCTCAACGAGCACTAACTAGCCTTAACGAGCACAAACTAGCCTTAGCGAGCACTAACGAGCCTTAACGAGCATTAACGAGCACTAACTAGCCTTAACGAGCACTAACGAGCCTTAGCGAGCACTAACGAGCCTCAACGAGCATTAACGAGCCTCAATGAGCATTAACGATCACTAACGAGCACTAACAAGCCTTAACGAGCATTAACGAGCCTTAACGAGCACTAACTAGCCTTAACGAGCACTAACGAGCCTTAGCGAGCACTAACGAGCCTCAACGAGCATTAACGAGCCTCAATGAGCATTAACGAGCACTAACGAGCACTAACAAGCCTTAACGAGCATTAACGAGCCTTAACGAGCACTAACAAGCCTTAACGAGCACTAACAAGCCTTAACGAGCATTAACGAGCCTTAACGAGCACTAACAAGCCTTAACGAGCACTAACGAGTCGCTGAGATGAAACCTGTTGACATCGGTGGAGGAGAAATCCACCAACCCAACAACCTGAACCCAGCCCTGTGGTGTGGCCGTCTGAGTAAAACACAGAGACTCGTTAGCACTTCAAAGCTCATCAGGTGGTGGGAGGGGGGGGGTTGTAGGTTAGACCGCTGTACGGGGGGGGGGGGTAGAACAAACAGCCATGTCGGTGACCTTCAACAGGTTTGTTTGTCGTCAGCTCATCAGAGAAAAGTGAAACCTGCTACAGGTTTATAACGAGTCAGCACTCAGTCACGTCTCCTCCTTCACTCCTCTCTCTCTCTCTCTCTCTCTTTCTCTCTCTCTTCATCTTCCTTCAACCCTTTTCTTCTGAAACTGAAGAAAACTTTTTTCTTTTGGTTTCAGACTCTTCTTCAAACTCTCCTCGTACGCCTTGTGTCTTTTCAGTGTTTCTCCTTTTTTGTTTCATTTTGTTTATTCTGTAGGTTTTTCATCCCCAATCCTCCTTTTATTTCATGTTTTATTTTGAAGAGGGAGAAGAGAGTGAACGGTGAGTCACGTTAAGGTTAGTCAGAGAAAAGGAAACACGCTGACATGGTTTTAAATCCCATCTTTCTACATCATACATCCTCCTCTTTCACTACGCTTTCCTCCTTTTCTTTCTTTCTGTCCCTCCATTTCTGTTCATCCGGCCACATCAGCACCGATCGGCTCCTGGCCGCCGTCGCCACGGGAACGATGAACAGTGATGTGCAGTGAGCTGATGAGGAGGAGGAGGAGGAGGAAGACGACAGCAGTAAGTTAAGCTAAAGGAGGAGGAGGACCCATGTGCTGCGGCTTGGTTTGATTGGCAGGCAGGTCCGGCCAATTGAGACGAACTAACAGAGCGGGACGCGGTCGCCGGGGCGACCAGGAGAGGAACTATCAGAGCTGTCAATCAGGACGGGGCTGTGCGCGCTGTGAGGACATCCTGTTGGTCCTCAGTCTGGGACTAGTCCTGGTCCAGGTCCACGTGCACAGGAGTGTGTGTGTGTGTGTGTGTGTGTGTGTGTGTGTGTGTGTGTGTGTGTGTGTGTGTGTGTGTGTGTGTGTGTGTGTGTGTGTGTGTGTGTGTGTGTGTGTGTGTGTGTGTGTGTGTGTGTGTGTGTGTGTGTGTTGATCTGTGTCAGCTCTGACTTTTGGAGCATGGCTTCATCTCCCATGATGCATTTCTCAGCTCACGGTATCAGTTCTCACCTGTCAGTCACCTGTCGATCAGATCTGATGGACTTTGTGAAGAAGAGCCTCGTTAACATAATGAAATCACCTCCTCCCAGCCTGACCCAGACCCAGACCCAGACCCGGACTCTTCTGACTCCTCACCCCCCCGTCCCCGTGTCAGAGTGATAGACCAGTAAACTGACCACAGACCAGCAGACTGATGGTCCTCTCACCAGGACCTGGGGACTCCAGCTGATTGACCCCTAGAAACAAAAAGGTCCACTCTCACTGTGGTCCTCACATGGGTAGGAAGACCAGAACACACACACACACTTATCAGAATCAGTCCTTCCAGCTGACTAGAACCAGAACGCCCCCTAGTGGCTGGTTGCATAATCCCACATTCAACAAGTCCCCGCAGGGCAGCAATAGAACAATTCTAATAAAATTATCTTGTTTTCATTTGAATTTGTTCAACAATAAGTGTTGCAGCAGAACATCGGGGGGGGGGGGGGACATCTTTTCATCTACAGACACTAACAACGAGTGGACGAAGACAGGTTAGAGCAGCGAACTGTTGAAAGACAAGTTTCTGTAACCGATTTTTGGTTTCAGACAAATAAAGTTCTATTCTATCTGATATAAGGCCTACTTTGATAAAAGCTAACAACTTTAGCTCACTCAGACTAGTAACTGATCCATCAGCAACTCCTCCATTTAACCCTTAAACTAAACTAAGATAACATCCCCTAGCTTTAACCTTCATGAGGCTCAGATCGTTAAAACTTCTTTTAAAGATTCAACTTAAGAACACTTTAACATCGTGTTGACAAATGCTAAACCCTGCTACCTCTGCTAATCTGTTGTACTGCCGTCCGTCCTTTTTATAATAAACCTGTAAAGTCTAATTCCTGGACTCAGACTTCTATTTGTCAATATTAAAATACATAATTTACTCGCTGTAGCATCAGAATGAACCTAGAGTTCCTGTAAACACGGTGAGTGAAAGTGTCAGAGAGAATCCTCTGTGTGTGTCAGACTGACAAAACGTATTAGTGACAGAAGTGTGTGTCAGTTATAAACTAAAAATAGAGTTTATAAAGCATCCATTCACACACACACACACACACACACACACACACCACGATAATTATTGTCTTGTTTTTCTCTCATTAAACAAATCAACCAATCAAATCAATCTGCTCGTGACCTCGTTAAGAGGTTAAAATCAGCAGAGACACTGGGAATGACTGCAGGTCAAAGGTCATCTCTGTGTTTTCTCCACATCAAATCAACCTGATGAGTCTGACAACGTTTCACTTTGTTTAGAGGATTTTATTCTGAGGCTGGTTAAATCTGAACACTGACAATAATAAAAAGTAACTCTATTTTTAAGAAGATTCCAATAAAAGAGGCACATTTTTGTACATTTATAAAACTTTTTAACAGTTTTTTAAATTGATCCATTTTCCTGATTTATTCCTAATAAGATCATCAATAAAAACAGATTCAGGTGAACTCTGGTGTCAGACACTAAGCTGAAGTCAGGACAGAGAACCTGACGATGTGACGAGGTTCCTCTACGGAGCGCCTGAAGGACACAGGGTGGAGAGTCAGGCTTACAATCAGACAGCTGATTAGGAAATCAGCTGATTCAGGGTCAGGATCCAGGAGATAATGCAGGAAAAGCTAATAAACACACACACACACACACACACACACACACACACACACACACACACACACACACACACAGCATTAATTAGTGACTAAACTAGTGACCTGATAAGGTCATCTGCTAACAGCTAACCCTCCTCCTCCTCCAGAAGCACCAGGAGTCCAGATCCAGTCCAGACCCGGTCCAGATCCAGTCCAGACCCGGTCCAGATCCAGTCCAGACCATTTTCAGATTCAGTCCAGACCCGGTCCAGATCCAGTCCAGACCCAGTCCAGATCCAGTCCAGACCCGGTCCAGACCTGGTCAAGATCCAGTCCAGATCTAGTCCAGACCCGGTCCAGATCCAGTCCAGATCCAGTCCAGATCCGGTCCAGACCCAGTCCAGACCCGGTCCAGATCCAGACCAGACCCAGTCCAGACCCATTCAAGATCTAGTCCAGATCCGGTCCAGACCAAGTCCAGATCCAGTCCAGATCCAGTCCAGATCCAGTCCAGACCCAGTCCAGATCTAGTCCAGATCTAGTCCAGATCCGGTCCAGACCCAGTCCAGATCTAGTCCAGATCCTGTCCAGACCCGGTCCAGATCCAGTCCAGACCCAGTCCAGATCCAGTCCAGATCCAGTCCAGACCCAGTCCAGATCCAGTCCAGACCAAGTCCAGACCCGGTCCAGACCCAGTCCAGATCTAGTCCAGATCTAGTCCAGATCCAGTCCAGATCTAGTCCAGATCTAGTCCAGATCTAGTCCAGATCCGGTCCAGACCCAGTCCAGATCTAGTCCAGATCCAGTCCAGACCCAGTCCAGATCTAGTCCAGATCCAGTCCAGACCCAGTCCAGATCCAGTCCAGATCTAGTCCAGACCCAGTCCAGATCTAGTCCAGTACTAGTCCAGATGCAGTCCAGACCCAGTCCAGATCTAGTCCAGATCCAGTCCAGACCCAGTCCAGACCCAGTCCAGATCCAGTCCAGACCCGGTCCAGACCCAGTCCAGATCTAGTCCAGATCTAGTCCAGATCTAGTCCAGATCTAGTCCAGATCTAGTCCAGATCCGGTCCAGACCCAGTCCAGATCTAGTCCAGATCTAGTCCAGACCCAGTCCAGATCTAGTCCAGATCTAGTCCAGATCTAGTCCAGATCCAGTCCAGACCCAGTCCAGATCTAGTCCAGATCTAGTCCAGATCCAGTCCAGACCCAGTCCAGATCTAGTCCAGATCTAGTCCAGATCCAGTCCAGATCCAGTCCAGATCTAGTCCAGATCTAGTCCAGATCCAGTCCAGATCCAGTCCAGACCCAGTCCAGATCTAGTCCAGACCCAGTCCAGATCTAGTCCAGATCTAGTCCAGATCCGGTCCAGATCCAGTCCAGATCTAGTCCAGACCCAGTCCAGATCCGGTCCAGATTCGGTCCAGATCCGGTCCAGATCCAGTCCAGACCATTTTCAGATTCAGTCCAGACCCAGTCCAGATCCAGTCCAGATCTAGTCCAGATCCGGTCCAGACCCAGTCCAGATCTAGTCCAGATCCTGTCCAGACCCGGTCCAGATCCAGTCCAGACCCATTCAAGATCTAGTCCAGATCCGGTCCAGACCAAGTCCAGATCCAGTCCAGATCCAGTCCAGATCCAGTCCAGACCCAGTCCAGATCTAGTCCAGATCTAGTCCAGATCCAGTCCAGATCTAGTCCAGACCCGGTCCAGATCCAGTCCAGATCCAGTCCAGATCCAGTCCAGACCCAGTCCAGACCCGGTCCAGATCCAGACCAGACCCAGTCCAGACCCGGTCCAGACCCAGTCCAGATCTAGTCCAGATCCGGTCCAGACCCTGTCCAGATCTAGTCCAAATCCAGTCCAGACCAAGTCCAGACCCGGTCCAGACCCGGGCCAGATCTAGTCCAGATCTAGTCCAGATCCGGTCCAGACCCAGTCCAGATCTAGTCCAGATCTAGTCCAGATCTAGTCCAGACCCAGTCCAGATCTAGTCCAGATCTAGTCCAGATCTAGTCCAGATCCAGTCCAGACCCGGTCCAGACCCAGTCCAGATCTAGTCCAGATCCGGTCCAGACCCTGTCCAGATCTAGTTCAGATCTAGTCCAGACCCGGTCCAGATCCAGTCCAGATCCAGTCCAGACCCGGTCCAGATCCAGTCCAGATCTAGTCCAGATCCAGTCCAGACCCGGTCCAGATCCAGTCCAGTTCTAGTCCAGATCCAGTCCAGACCCGGTCCAGATCCAGTCCAGATCTAGTCCAGATCTAGTCCAGATCTGGTCCAGACCCAGTCCAGATCTAGTCCAGATCTAGTCCAGATCCGGTCCAGACCCAGTCCAGATCTAGTCCAGATCTAGTCCAGATCCAGTCCAGATCTAGTCCAGATCTAGTCCAGATCTAGTCCAGATCTAGTCCAGATCTAGTCCAGACCCAGTCCAGATCTAGTCCAGATCTAGTCCAGATCTAGTCCAGATGCAGTCCAGACCCAGTCCAGATCTAGTCCAGATCCAGTCCAGACCCAGTCCAGATCTATTCCAGACCCAATCCAGATCTAGTCCAGATCTAGTCCAGATCCAGTCCAGATCTAGTCCAGACCCGGTCCAGATCCAGTCCAGATCCAGTCCAGATCCGGTCCAGACCCAGTCCAGACCCGGTCCAGATCCAGACCAGACCCAGTCCAGACCCGGTCCAGACCCAGTCCAGATCTAGTCCAGATCCGGTCCAGACCCTGTCCAGATCTAGTCCAAATCCAGTCCAGACCAAGTCCAGATCCAGTCCAGATCCAGTCCAGACCCAGTCCAGATCTAGTCCAGATCTAGTCCAGACCCGGTCCAGAACCGGGCCATATCTAGTCCAGATCTAGTCCAGATCCGGTCCAGACCCAGTCCAGATCTAGTCCAGATCTAGTCCAGACCCAGTCCAGATCTAGTCCAGATCTAGTCCAGATCCAGTCCAGATCCAGTCCAGACCCGGTCCAGATCCAGTCCAGACCCAGTCCAGACCCAGTCCAGACCCAGTCCAGACCCAGTCCAGATCCAGTCCAGACCCGGTCCAGACCCAGTCCAGATCTAGTCCAGATCCGGTCCAGACCCAGTCCAGATCTAGTCCAAATCCAGTCGAGACCAAGTCCAGATCCAGTCCAGACCCAGTCCAGATCTAGTTCAGATCTAGTCCAGACCCGGGCCAGATCTAGTCCAGATCTAGTCCAGATCCGGTCCAGACCCAGTCCAGATCTAGTCCAGATCCGGTCCAGACCCAGTCCAGATCTAGTCCAGATCTAGTCCAGATCCTGTCCAGACCCAGTCCACATCTAGTCCAGATCAAGTCCAGATCTAGTCAAGATCCGGTCCAGACCAAGTCCAGATCAAGTCCAGATCTAGTCCAGATCTGGTCAAGATCCAGTCCAGATCTAGTCCAGACCCGGTCCAGATCCAGTCCAGATCCAGTCCAGATCCGGTCCAGACCCAGTCCAGACCCGGTCCAGATCCAGACCAGACCCAGTCCAGACCCGGTCCAGACCCAGTCCAGATCTAGTCCAGATCCGGTCCAGACCCAGTCCAGATCTAGTCCAGATCTAGTCCAGATCTAGTCCAGATCCAGTCCAGACCCAGTCCAGATCTAGTCCAGATCTAGTCCAGATCCAGTCCAGACCCAGTCCAGATCCAGTCCAGACCCAGTCCAGATCTAGTCCAGATCCAGTCCAGACCCAGTCCAGATCTAGTCCAGATCTAGTCCAGACCCAGTCCAGACCCAGTCCAGATCTAGTCCAGACCCAGTCCAGACCCAGTCCAGATCCAGTCCAGACCCGGTCCAGACCCAGTCCAGATCTAGTCCAGATCCGGTCCAGACCCAGTCCAGATCTAGTCCAGATCTAGTCCAGATCGAGTCCAGATCCAGTCCAGACCAGTCCAGATCCAGTCCAGACCCAGTCCAGACCCAGTCCAGATCCAGTCCAGACCCGGTCCAGACCCAGTCCAGATCTAGTCCAGATCCGGTCCAGACCCAGTCCAGATCTAGTCCAGATCTAGTCCAGATCCGGTCCAGACCCAGTCCAGATCTAGTCCAGATCCGGTCCAGACCCAGTCCAGATCTAGTGCAGATCTAGTCCAGACCCAGTCCACATCTAGTCCAGATCAAGTCCAGATCTAGTCAAGATCCGGTCCAGACCCAGTCCAGATCAAGTCCAGATCTAGTCCAGATCTGGTCCAGACCCAGTCCAGATATAGTCCAGATCTAGTCCAGATCTAGTCCAGATCCGGTCCAGACCCAGTCCAGATCTAGTCCAGATCTAGTCCAGATCCAGTCCAGATCCAGTCCACACCCAGTCCAGATCCTGTCCAGATCCGGTCCCTGGGTTTTACTGTTGGTTTAACTCTGTTTATCTGGGGAGGGGGGGGGGGTGAGGACAGTATGAGAACCAGTACCACGTTGTTCTTCTACTGGTGTGGACTGGTCATTACATCCTTCTCATGTTATGGTTTAACCTGAGAGGAACGCCGGTCTGACTCTAACCTGACCTCTAACAGCTGATGGGGTTAGAACAGACCCTAACCTGACCTCTAGTAGCTGATGGGGTTAGAACAGACCCTAACCTGACCTCTAACAGCTGATGGGGTTAGAACAGACTCTATCCTGACCTCTAACAGCTGATGGGGTTAGAACAGACCCTAACCTGACCTCTAGCAGCTGATGGGGTTAGAACAGACTCTAACCTGACCTCTAGTAGCTGATGGGGTTAGAACAGACTCTATCCTGACCTCTAGTAGCTGATGGGGTTAGAACAGACTCTATCCTGATCTCTAGTAGCTGATGGGGTTAGAACAGACCCTAACCTGACCTCTAACAGCTGATGGGGTTAGAACAGACCCTAACCTGACCTCTANAGTCCAGATCCTGTCCAGACCCGGTCCAGATCCAGTCCAGACCCATTCAAGATCTAGTCCAGATCCGGTCCAGACCAAGTCCAGATCCAGTCCAGATCCAGTCCAGATCCAGTCCAGACCCAGTCCAGATCTAGTCCAGATCTAGTCCAGATCCGGTCCAGACCCAGTCCAGATCTAGTCCAGATCTAGTCCAGATCCAGTCCAGATCCAGTCCAGATCTAGTCCAGATCTAGTCCAGATCCAGTCCAGATCCAGTCCAGATCTAGTCCAGATCTAGTCCAGATCTAGTCCAGATCTAGTCCAGATCTAGTCCAGATCCAGTCCAGATCTAGTCCAGATCTAGTCCAGATCCAGTCCAGATCCAGTCCAGACCCAGTCCAGATCTAGTCCAGATCTAGTCCAGACCCAGTCCAGATCTAGTCCAGATCTAGTCCAGATCCGGTCCAGACCCAGTCCAGATCTAGTCCAGATCTAGTCCAGATCCAGTCCAGACCCAGTCCAGATCCAGTCCAGACCCAGGCCAGACCTAGTCCAGATCTAGTCCAGATCTAGTCCAGATCCAGTCCAGACCCAGTCCAGATCTAGTCCAGATCTAGTCCAGATCCAGTCCAGACCCAGTCCAGATCTAGTCCAGATCTAGTCCAGATCCAGTCCAGATCTAGTCCAGACCCGGTCCAGATCCAGTCCAGATCCAGTCCAGATCCGGTCCAGACCCAGTCCAGACCCGGTCCAGACCCAGTCCAGATCCAGTCCAGACCCGGTCCAGACCCAGTCCAGATCTAGTCCAGATCCGGTCCAGACCCTGTCCAGATCTAGTCCAAATCCAGTCGAGACCAAGTCCAGATCCAGTCCAGACCCAGTCCAGATCTAGTTCAGATCTAGTCCAGACCCGGGCCAGATCTAGTCCAGATCTAGTCCAGATCCGGTCCAGACCCAGTCCAGATCTAGTCCAGATCCAGTCCAGACCCGGTCCAGATCCAGTCCAGATCCAGTCCAGACCCGGTCCAGATCCAGTCCAGATCCAGTCCAGACCCGGTCCAGATCCAGTCCAGATCTAGTCCAGATCTAGTCCAGATCTAGTCCAGATCTAGTCCAGATCCGGTCCAGACCCAGTCCAGATCTAGTCCAGATCTAGTCCAGACCCAGTCCAGATCTAGTCCAGATCTAGTCCAGTACTAGTCCAGATGCAGTCCAGACCCAGTCCAGATCTAGTCCAGATCTAGTCCAGATCTGGTCCAGACCCAGTCCAGATCTAGTCCAGATCTAGTCCAGATCTAGTCCAGATCCGGTCCAGACCCAGTCCAGATCTAGTCCAGATCTAGTCCAGACCCGGTCCAGATCCAGTCCAGACCCATTCAAGATCTAGTCCAGATCCAGTCCAGACCAAGTCCAGATCCAGTCCAGATCCAGTCCAGATCCAGTCCAGACCCAGTCCAGATCCAGTCCAGATCCAGTCCAGACCCGGTCCAGATCTAGTCCAGATCTAGTCCAGATCCAGTCCAGACCCAGTCCAGATCTAGTCCAGATCTAGTCCAGATCTAGTCAAGATCCGGTCCAGACCAAGTCCAGATCAAGTCCAGATCTAGTCCAGATCTGGTCAAGATCCAGTCCAGATCTAGTCCAGACCCGGTCCAGATCCAGTCCAGATCCAGTCCAGATCCGGTCCAGACCCAGTCCAGACCCGGTCCAGATCCAGACCAGACCCAGTCCAGACCCGGTCCAGACCCAGTCCAGACCCAGTCCAGATCTAGTCCAGACCCGGTCCAGACCCAGTCCAGATCTAGTCCAGATCCAGTCCAGACCCAGTCCAGACCCAGTCCAGATCTAGTCCAGATCCAGTCCAGACCCAGTCCAGATCTAGTCCAGATCTAGTCCAGACCCAGTCCAGATCTAGTCCAGATCTAGTCCAGATCCAGTCCAGACCCGGTCCAGACCCAGTCCAGATCTAGTCCAGATCCGGTCCAGACCCTGTCCAGATCTAGTCCAAATCCAGTCGAGACCAAGTCCAGATCCAGTCCAGACCCAGTCCAGATCTAGTTCAGATCTAGTCCAGACCCGGGCCAGATCTAGTCCAGATATAGTCCAGATCTAGTCCAGACCCAGTCCAGATCTAGTCCAGATCCGGTCCAGACCCAGTCCAGATCTAGTCCAGATCTAGTCCAGATCTGGTCCAGACCCAGTCCAGATCTAGTCTAGATCAAGTCCAGATCCGGTCCAGACCCAGTCCAGATCTAGTCCAGATCTAGTCCAGATCCAGTCCAGACCCAGTCCAGATCTAGTCCAGATCCAGTCCAGACCCAGTCCAGACCCAGTCCAGATCTAGTCCAGATCCAGTCCAGACCCGGTCCAGACCCAGTCCAGATCTAGTCCAGATCCGGTCCAGACCCTGTCCAGATCTAGTCCAAATCCAGTCGAGACCAAGTCCAGATCCTGTCCAGACCCAGTCCACATCTAGTCCAGATCAAGTCCAGATCCGGTCCAGACCCAGTCCTGATCTAGTCCAGATCCGGTCCAGACCCAGTCCAGATCTAGTGCAGATCTAGTCCAGATCCAGTCCAGACCCAGTCCAGATCTAGTCCAGATCTAGTCCAGATCCAGTCCAGACCCGGGCCAGATCTAGTCCAGCTCTAGTCCAGATCCGGTCCAGACCCAGTCCAGATCTAGTCCAGATCTAGTCCAGATCCGGTCCAGACCCAGTCCAGATCTAGTCCAGATCCGGTCCAGACCCAGTCCAGATCTAGTCCAGATCTAGTCCAGATCCAGTCCAGACCCAGTCCAGATCCAGTCCAGACCAAGTCCAGACCCAGTCCAGACCCAGTCCAGATCTAGTCCAGATCTAGTCCAGATCCGGTCCAGACCCAGTCCAGATCTAGTCCAGATCCAGTCCAGCCCCAGTCCAGATCTAGTCCAGATCTAGTCCAGATCTGGTCAAGATCCGGTCCAGACCAAGTCCAGATCAAGTCCAGATCTAGTCCAGATCTGGTCAAGATCCAGTCCAGATCTAGTCCAGACCCGGTCCAGATCCAGTCCAGATCTAGTCCAGATCCAGTCCAGACCCAGTCCAGACCCAGTCCAGATCCAGTCCAGACCCGGTCCAGACCCAGTCCAGATCTAGTCCAGATCCGGTCCAGACCCTGTCCAGATCTAGTTCAGATCTAGTCCAGACCCGGTCCAGATCCAGTCCAGATCCAGTCCAGACCCAGTCCAGATCCA
>SSNR01000913.1:18060-33267 GCA_006937965.1 Callopanchax toddi | reverse complement strand
TCTTCTACTGGTGTGGACTGGTCATTACATCCTTCTCATGTTATGGTTTAACCTGAGAGGAACGCCGGTCTGACTCTAACCTGACCTCTAACAGCTGATGGGGTTAGAACAGACCCTAACCTGACCTCTAGTAGCTGATGGGGTTAGAACAGACTCTATCCTGACCTCTAACAGCTGATGGGGTTAGAACAGACCCTAACCTTACCTCTAGTAGCTGATGGGGTTAGAACAGACTCTATCCTGACCTCTAACAGCTGATGGGGTTAGAACAGACTCTATCCTGACCTCTAACAGCTGATGGGGTTAGAACAGACTCTAACCTGACCTCTAGCAGCTGATGGGGTTAGAACAGACTCTAACCTGACCTCTAACAGCTGATGGGGTTAGAACAGACTCTATCCTGACCTCTAGTAGCTGATGGGGTTAGAACAGACCCTAACCTGACCTCTAACAGCTGATGGGGTTAGAACAGACCCTAACCTGACCTCTANTTTTTTTTATATATATATATACTGTATATAAAATATTATATATACACACACACAGAGTGTGTGTATATATAATATTATATATTATATATATACACACACAGAGTGTGTGTCTCTGTGTGTCTCTGTGTGTGTCTCTGTGTGTGTGTCTCTGTGTGTCTCTGTGTGTGTGTCTCTGTGTGTCTCTGTGTGTGTCTCTGTGTGTGTGTCTCTGTGTGTCTCTCTGTGTGTCTCTGTGTGTCTCTGTGTGTCTCTCTGTGTGTCTCTGTGTGTGTCTCTGTGTGTCTCTCTGTGTGTGTCTGTGTGTCTCTGTGTGTGTCTCTGTGTGTGTCTCTGTCTCTGTGTGTCTGTCTGTGTGTCTCTGTGTGTCTCTGTGTGTGTCTGTGTGTGTGTCTGTGTGTGTCTCTGTGTGTCTCTGTGTGTGTCTCTGTGTGTGTCTCTGTGTGTCTCTGTGTGTGTGTCTGTGTGTCTCTGTGTGTGTCTCTGTGTGTCTCTCTGTGTGTGTCTCTGTGTGTGTCTCTGTGTGTCTCTCTGTGTGTCTCTCTGTGTGTGTCTCTGTGTGTCTCTGTGTGTGTGTCTCTGTGTGTGTCTCTGTGTGTCTCTGTGTGTCTCTGTGTGTCTCTTGTGTGTGTCTCTGTGTGTGTGTCTCTGTGTGTCTCTGTGTGTGTGTCTCTGTGTGTCTCTGTGTGTCTCTCTGTGTGTCTCTGTGTGTGTCTGTGTGTGTGTGTGTGTGTGTCTCTGTGTGTCTCTCTGTGTGTCTCTGTGTGTGTGTCTCTGTGTGTCTCTCTGTGTGTCTCTGTGTGTCTCTCTGTGTGTCTCTCTGTGTGTCTCTGTCTGTGTGTGTCTCTCTGTGTGTCTCTGTGTGTGTCTGTGGTGTCTCTGTGTGTGTCTCTGTGTGTGTCTCTCTGTGTGTGTCTCTGTGTGTGTGTCTCTGTGTGTCTCTGTGTGTCTCTCTGTGTGTCTCTGTGTGTGTCTCTGTCTCTGTGTGTCTCTCTGTGTGTCTCTGTGTGTCTCTGTGTGTGTCTCTGTGTGTGTCTCTGTGTGTGTCTCTGTGTGTCTCTCTGTGTGTCTCTGTGTGTGTGTCTCTGTGTGTCTCTCTGTGTGTCTCTGTCTCTGTGTGTCTCTGTGTGTGTGTCTCTGTGTGTCTCTCTGTGTCTCTCTGTCTCTGTGTGTCTCTCTGTGTGTCTCTTTGTGTGTCTCTGTCTCTGTGTGTCTCTGTGTGTCTCTGTGTGTGTCTCTGTGTGTGTCTCTGTGTGTCTCTGTGTGTGTCTCTGTGTGTCTGTGTGTGTCTCTGTGTGTGTCTCTGTGTGTGTCTCTGTGTGTGTCTCTGTGTGTCTCTGTGTGTCTCTCTGTGTGTCTCTGTGTGTGTGTCTCTGTGTGTCTCTCTGTGTGTCTCTGTGTGTGTGTCTCTGTGTGTGTGTCTCTGTGTGTCTCTGTGTGTCTCTTTGTGTGTGTCTCTGTGTGTGTCTCTCTCTGTGTGTCTCTGTGTGTCTCTCTGTCTCTGTGTGTCTCTCTGTGTGTCTCTTTGTGTGTCTCTGTCTCTGTGTGTCTCTGTGTGTCTCTGTGTGTCTCTCTGTGTGTCTCTGTGTGTCTCTCTGTGTGTCTCTCTGTGTGTCTCTGTGTGTGTCTCTGTGTGTCTGTGTGTGTGTGTCTCTGTCTGTGTCTCTGTGTGTCTCTCTGTGTGTCTCTGTGTGTCTCTGTGTGTGTCTCTGTGTGTCTCTCTGTGTGTCTCTGTGTGTGTGTCTGTGTGTCTCTGTGTGTGTCTCTGTGTGTGTCTCTGTGTGTCTCTGTGTGTGTGTCTCTGTGTGTGTGTCTCTGTGTGTGTGGCTGTGTGTCTCTGTGTGTGTGTCTCTGTGTGTCTCTCTGTGTGTCTCTGTGTGTCTCTCTGTGTGTCTCTCTGTGTGTGTCTCTGTGTGTGTGTCTCTGTGTGTCTCTCTGTGTGTCTCTGTGTGTGTCTCTCTGTGTGTGTCTCTCTGTGTGTCTCTTTGTGTGTCTCTCTCTCTGTGTGTCTCTGTGTGTGTCTCTGTGTGTGTGTCTCTGTGTGTCTCTGTGTGTGTCTCTGTCTGTCTCTGTGTGTCTCTGTGTGTGTCTCTGTGTGTCTCTGTGTGTGTCTCTGTGTGTCTCTGTGTGTGTCTCTGTGTGTCTCTGTGTGTGTGTCTCTGTGTGTCTCTCTGTGTGTCTCTGTGTGTGTGTCTCTGTGTGTGTCTCTGTGTGTCTCTGTGTGTCTCTGTGTGTCTCTCTGTGTGTCTCTGTGTGTCTCTCTGTGTGTCTCTGTGTGTGTCTCTGTGTGTCTCTCTGTGTGTCTCTGTGTGTGTGTCTCTGTGTGTGTCTCTGTGTGTCTCTGTGTGTCTCTCTGTGTGTCTCTGTCTCTGTGTGTGTCTCTGTGTGTCTCTGTGTGTGTGTCTGTGTGTCTGTGTGTGTGTCTCTGTGTGTGTCTCTGTGTGTCTCTGTGTGTGTCTCTGTGTGTCTCTGTGTGTTGTCTCTGTGTGTCTCTGTGTGTCTCTCTGTGTGTCTCTGTGTGTGTCTCTGTGTGTCTCTGTGTGTGTGTCTGTGTGTCTCTGTGTGTGTCTCTGTGTGTGTCTCTGTGTGTCTCTGTGTCTCTCTGTGTGTCTCTGTGTGTGTGTCTCTGTGTGTCTCTGTGTGTCTCTCTGTGTGTCTCTCTGTGTGTCTCTCTGTGTGTCTCTGTGTGTCTCTCTGTGTGTCTCTGTGTGTGTCTCTGTGTGTCTGTCTCTCTGTGTGTGTCTCTGTGTGTGTGTCTCTGTGTGTCTCTGTGTGTGTCTCTGTGTGTCTCTCTGTGTGTCTCTGTGTGTGTCTCTGTGTGTGTGTCTCTGTGTGTCTCTGTGTGTGTCTCTGTGTGTGTGTCTCTGTGTGTGTGTCTCTGTGTGTGTCTCTGTGTGTCTCTGTGTGTGTCTCTGTGTGTCTCTCTGTGTGTCTCTGTGTGTGTCTCTGTGTGTCTCTGTGTGTGTGTCTCTGTGTGTCTCTCTGTGTGTCTCTCTGTGTGTCTCTGTGTGTGTGTCTCTGTGTGTGTGTCTCTGTGTGTGTGTCTCTGTGTGTCTGTCTGTGTGTCTCGGTGTGTCTCTCTGTGTGTCTCTGTGTGTGTCTCTGTGTGTCTCTGTGTGTGTCTCTGTGTGTGTGTCTCTGTGTGTCTCTCTGTGTGTCTCTGTGTGTGTCTCTGTGTGTGTGTCTCTGTGTGTCTCTGTGTGTCTCTGTGTGTCTCTCTGTGTGTCTGTGTGTCTCTCTGTGTGTCTCTGTGTGTGTGTCTCTGTGTGTCTCTCTGTGTGTCTCTGTGTGTGTGTCTCTGTGTGTGTGTCTCTGTGTGTCTCTCTGTGTGTGTGTGTGTGTGTGTGTGTGTGCCTCTGTGTGTGTCTCTGTGTGTCTCTGTCTGTGTGTCTCTGTGTGTGTCTCTGTGTGTGTGCTCTGTGTGTCTCTGTGTGTGTCTCTGTGTGTGTCTCTGTGTGTCTCTGTGTGTCTCTCTGTGTGTCTCTGTGTGTGTGTCTCTGTGTGTGTGTCTCTGTGTGTCTCTGTGTGTGTGTCTCTGTGTGTGTGTCTCTGTGTGTCTCTCTGTGTGTCTCTGTGTGTCTCTCTGTGTGTCTCTGTGTGTGTCTCTGTGTGTCTCTGTGTGTGTGTGTTTGATTCTGTGTGTGTGTGTGTGTGTGTGTGTGTGTGTGTGTGTCTGTGTGTGTGTCTCTGTGTGTGTGTCTCTGTGTCTCTGTCTGTGTGTCTCTGTGTGTGTCTGTGTGTGTGTCTCTGTGTGTATGTGTGTGTGTCTCTGTGTGTGTCTCTGTGTGTCTCTGTGTGTCTCTCTGTGTGTCTCTGTGTGTGTCTCTGTGTGTGTGTCTCTGTGTGTCTCTCTGTGTGTCTCTGTGTGTGTCTCTGTGTGTCTCTGTGTGTGTCTCTGTGTGTGTGTTTCTGTGTGTCTCTCTGTGTGTCTCTGTGTGTGTCTCTGTGTGTGTGTCTCTGTGTGTCTCTCTGTGTGTCTCTGTGTGTCTCTCTGTGTGTCTCTGTGTGTGTCTCTGTGTGTGTGTCTCTGTGTGTGTCTCTGTGTGTCTCTGTGTGTGTGTCTCTGTGTGTGTGTTTCTGTGTGTCTCTCTGTGTGTCTCTGTGTGTCTCTCTGTGTGTCTCTGGGTGTGTCTCTGTGTGTGTCTGTGTGTCTGTGTGTGTGTGTCTCTCTGTGTGTGTCTGTGTGTGTGTCTGTGTGTGTCTCTGTGTGTGTCTGTGTGTGTCTGTGTGTCTCTCTGTGTGTCTCTGTGTGTGTGTCTCTGTGTGTCTCTCTGTGTGTCTCTGTGTGTGTCTCTGTGTGTCTCTCTGTGTGTCTCTGTGTGTTCTCTGTGTGTCTCTGTGTGTGTCTCTGTGTGTCTCTCTGTGTGTCTCTGTGTGTGTCTCTGTGTGTGTGTCTCTGTGTGTCTCTGTGTGTGTCTCTGTGTGTGTGTCTCTGTGTGTCTCTCTGTGTGTCTCTGTGTGTGTGTCTCTGTGTGTCTCTCTGTGTGTCTCTGTGTGTGTGTCTCTGTGTGTGTGTCTCTGTGTGTGTGTCTCTGTGTGTCTCTGTGTGTGTCTCTGTGTGTGTCTCTGTGTGTCTCTCTGTGTGTCTCTGTGTGTGTGTCTCTGTGTGTGTGTCTCTGTGTGTGTCTCTGTGTGTGTGTCTCTGTGTGTCTCTCTGTGTGTCTCTCTGTGTGTCTCTGTGTGTGTCTCTGTGTGTCTCTGTGTGTGTGTCTCTGTGTGTCTCTCTGTGTGTCTCTGTGTGTGTCTGTGTGTGTGTGTCTCTGTGTGTCTCTGTGTGTGTCTCTGTGTGTGTGTCTCTGTGTGTCTCTGTGTGTGTCTCTGTGTGTGTGTTTCTGTGTGTCTCTCTGTGTGTGTGTCTCTGTGTGTCTCTCTGTGTGTCTCTGTGTGTGTGTCTCTGTGTGTGTGTCTCTGTGTGTCTCTCTGTGTGTCTCTGTGTGTGTCTCTGTGTGTGTCTCTGTGTGTCTCTGTGTGTCTCTGTGTGTGTGTCTCTGTGTGTCTCTCTGTGTGTCTCTGTGTGTGTCACAGAGTGTGTGTCTCTGTGTGTCTCTGTGTGTGTCTCTGTGTGTGTGTGTCTGTGTGTGTCTCTGTGTGTGTGTCTGTGTGTGTCTCTCTGTGTGTCTCTGTGTGTCTCTCTGTGTGTCTCTGTGTGTGTCTCTGTGTGTGTGTCTCTGTGTGTGTGTCTCTGTGTGTCTCTCTGTGTGTCTCTGTGTGTGTGTCTCTGTGTGTGTGTCTCTGTGTGTGTGTCTCTGTGTGTGTCTCTGTGTGTGTCTCTGTGTGTGTCTCTGTGTGTGTGTCTCTGTGTGTCTCTCTGTGTCTCTCTGTGTGTCTCTCTGTGTGTCTCTATGTGTGGCTCTGTGTGTGTGTCTCTGTGTGTGTGTCTCTGTGTGTGGCTCTGTGTGTCTCTGTGTGTGTCTCTGTGTGTGTCTCTGTCTCTGTGTGTCTCTGTGTGTCTCTGTCTGTGTGTCGCTCTGTGTGTGTCTGTGTGTGTGTCTCTGTGTGTGTCTCTGTGTGTGTGTCTCTGTGTGTCTCTCTGTGTGTCTCTGTGTGTGTCTCTGTCTCTGTCTGTGTGTGTGTCTCTGTGTGTCTCTGTGTGTGTCTCTGTGTGTGTGTCTCTGTGTGTCTCTGTGTGTGTCTCTGTGTGGGTGTCTCTGTGTGGGTGTGTGTGTCTGTGTGTGTGTGTGTGTGTGTGTGTCTGTGTGTCTCTGTGTGTGTCTCTGTGTGTCTCTGTGTGTGTGTCTCTGTGTGTGTGTCTCTGTGTGTCTCTGTGTGTCTCTGTGTGTCTCTCTGTGTGTCTCTGTGTGTCTCTCTGTGTGTCTCTGTGTGTGTCTCTGTGTGTGTCTCTGTGTGTCTCTGTGTGTGTGTCTCTGTGTGTGTCTCTGTGTGTCTCTGTGTGTCTCTCTGTGTGTCTCTCTGTGTGTGTCTCTGTGTGTGTGTCTCTGTGTGTCTCTCTGTGTGTCTCTGTGTGTGTGTCTCTGTGTGTCTCTGTGTGTGTCTCTGTGTGTGTGTCTCTGTGTGTCTCTCTGTGTGTCTCTGTGTGTCTCTCTGTGTGTCTCTGTGTGTGTCTCTGTGTGTGTGTCTCTGTGTGTCTCTCTGTGTGTCTCTCTGTGTGTCTCTGTCTCTGTGTGTCTCTCTGTGTGTCTCTTTGTGTGTCTCTGTCTCTGTGTGTCTCTCTGTGTGTCTCTTTGTGTGTCTCTGTCTCTGTGTGTCTCTTTGTGTGTCTCTGTCTCTGTGTGTGTCTCTGTGTGTGTGTCTCTGTGTGTCTCTCTGTGTCTCTCTGTGTGTCTCTCTGTGTGTCTCTGTCTCTGTGTGTGTCTCTGTGTGTCTCTGTGTGTGTGTCTCTGTGTGTCTCTCTGTGTCTCTCTGTCTCTGTGTGTCTCTCTGTGTGTCTCTTTGTGTGTCTCTGTCTCTGTGTGTCTCTGTGTGTCTCTGTGTGTGTGTCTCTGTGTGTCTCTCTGTGTGTCTCTTTGTGTGTCTCTGTCTCTGTGTGTCTCTCTGTGTGTCTCTGTGTGTCTCTGTGTGTGTCTCTGTGTGTGTCTCTGTGTGTCTCTGTGTGTGTCTCTGTGTGTGTCTCTCTGTGTGTCTCTGTGTGTAGGACGTTGACCACTGTCTCACACTGAATGTCTCTGATTGTAGAGTTTAGTCGACCAGCTGCTGACTTTAATCTGAGAACAAACACCAACCCGTCTCACCTGATACTTCCTGCTCTGGGGTTTCTGAGTACTTGAGAAGTTTTTTCAGGCAGTATAAATACTTTAAACCTTCTCAGCGAGTTCTTCCTGCTTTGAGGGAAAACTCCGTCCACTCTGGGAATTCTGGGAATGATGCAGCTATTGTTGACGGCAGCGTGTGATTGGTGGAGCATGTCCAGCGCCGACAGCCGGGACAAAGACTGGGGGGGGTCACGGCCGACCAAGTAGAACTAATCCACCCCTTCCTCAGCCCCTGGACTCCCCCGTCTCCCCGGAGCCCCTCTGGTTTGACTGGGTCGGACCCAGAGAACCCTCAGCCTGAAGGTCTGGTTTAGAGCTTTTCTATGGATCGTTTCTGAACCTTCAGTAACTTCAGACTCTTTACGCGGTTTCACACTTCTGTCTAACTGATTCAGGTTTTTGGATTTTTATAGAAAAGAGATTTTCTTTAAACACTGAAAACAACGACTCAATATTTACATTTTAGTTTTAAAGTATCCATAAAAAGCTTAAATAAAAATGTTGAAAATTCATGTTTACAATTTACATATTAAAATGCAATGTTCAAATTTAACCTTTTATTTATGAATTTTTTTCTGCTGAAGTTTGAGTTCAACACATATCTGGAGAACTTCAACAAATACAGGACAGAACATATTAAAGTATTTTTCATTTTCTTCTTCAAAATGTTTTGAACATAGAGCCCTGCACAGGGGACCAAAACCACCTGAAACAAAAAAAAACTGAACCAATGCATCCATAACCAGGGTCTCTCTCTCCTCCTACATTGACCCCACGCCTGAAAACGGCTGATTTATTTGACTGTTTTGAACTATTTTAATATACCGTTACTTTAAAAAACCTTTTTCAAACCAAGGAAACATGTTTCTAATCAGAGGTGGTGATGAGTGATGTGCACGTGGACCAGTTCACCACTCTGACAGCGGGATCGACCACGCACCTCGGAGCGCTTCCTGTGAACTCCAACTGGAAAACTTCCTTTACATTTTCTCCAGAAACTTAAACAACTGATGTCGTTCTTTCTGAACAAAACATGTGGGTGCCTTGGGTTCAATCCCCATCCATGTGGGTGCCTTGGGTTCAATCCCCATCCATGTGGGTGCCTTGGGTTCAATCCCCATCCATGTGGGTGCCTTGGGTTCAATCCCCATCCATGTGGGTGCCTTGGGTTCAATCCCCATCCATGTGTTGTCTTGGGTTCAATCCCCATCCATGTGGGTGCCTTGGGTTCAATCCCCATCCATGTGTTGTCTTGGGTTCAATCCCCATCCATGTGGTGCCTTGGGTTCAATCCCCATCCATGTGTTGTCTTGGGTTCAATCCCCATCCATGTGGTGCCTTGGGTTCTATCCCCATCCATGTGGTGTCTTGGGTTCTATCACCATCCATGTGTCTAAGTATTCTTGGGTCCAGATCCTGAACCCCGCCCTCCTTCAGGTCCCCATTGTTAAACAGATTCTGGATCTCAGTGAGACGCTACCTGATGAAATGGGGTTAAAACCTCACAGAAGGAACTTGGTGGGTTTGAACCATTTCTCTGGTTGTTTACAGACTTGTCTAAACTTGAGTTAAGGAAGCACAAATCAAGGTTTAAACCCCTTAAAGGACTTGGACACATCCTAAATGTACAGGGTCGAAGCTGAAACACCAGATCCTAACTGGTCAGACTGGTAACAGGTTGTGAACGTTTCCAGAACATCTAGAACCTTCATGACGGTCCTGAACTTCTTCCCATGAGTCTCGGAGCTTCGCTCTCAGGTCTCTGGGGTTTGAGGGAGCAGTCACAGAGTCCTAGTGGGGTCTGGAAACACCTTCTGAAATATTTACAGACGCAATTAAATGACTTTATGACTAAACGTATTCATAATGACATCATCCATCCCACATGACCACATTGTTATTGTTTACTGAATGAGGTCATAAATAGCTTTTCAGGCTGTTGTTTATATAAAGTCTTTTGTTTTTGTGAAAGGTCAACTACCCAGCATGCACTGCTTCAGGACCATCATGCATCCTGTCAAGTAGAGTTTACTTCCACTCTCCAGCTCAGCGATAGGTTAAAATAAAAATCTGATGTCAGTGATCGCTGGGTAACATCCAATCAGGAGCCACTAAACAAAGTGGATCATAAAACCCTAAGGGAGCAGATCCAGCAGGTCCAGGTCCAATCTGAAGGTTTTCCTGCAGGACTCAGGTCTGCAGTGGCAACAGCGTGTCCTCCCGTTAACCCTCCGCTGTCTGTTGGGGTGGGCGGAGCCTAAGATTGGTCACGGGCCTGCTGTGGCCCTCATCCCCCAACCTGGCAGAGAGCCGAGACTCCAACAAAACAAACACGCTCAGTTCAGCAGGTCCAGACCTCCTGCTGGTCATCCAAACGGACGGGGGTGTCACTTCCATTAATTTGCCCCCCCCGTCCACGCTGTGTTCAATGAAACCTGAAGCCCCTCGCTCTCTGGACACAGCTGCTACCATGAAACCTCTCTGATCCTCCTCATCTTCACATTTCTGAAGATCAGTGAGCAGTCGAGACCCAGAAACCAGGTCCGTTAAACTCCTCACGCTCCTGTAAGGAGATCCCGTCTGTCCCAGAACCCCCAGGATCTGGGTCAGATCCGTCCGTCTCATCTGTCCTCACCCAAACCAGTCAGACATTCCTTTAGACGTTTCTGAAAGTGACTGGAAAACAGAGCGAGGAACGAAAAGAAGAAAGTTCTGAGAGCGGCTCAGTGGGGGGTGATAGTCAGATAACAAACTCCTCGTCTCCACCAGTCAGCTGAAGGTGGACGTGTCCCGCCTCCTCATCAAACAACATGTTACAGGTAAAGGTAACGTTACAGGTAAACGTTACAGGTAAACGTTACAGGTAAACGTTACAGGTAAACGTTACAGGTAAAGGTTACAGGTAAACGTTACAGGTAAACGTTACAGGTAAACGTTACAGGTAAACGTTACAGGTAAACGTTACAGGTAAACGTTACAGGTAAACGTTACAGGTAAACGTTACAGGTAAACGTAACGTTACAGGTAAACGTTACAGGAATACGTTACAGGTAAACATAACGTTACAGGTAAACATAACGTTACAGGTAAACGTTACAGGTAAACGTAACGTTACAGGTAAACATAACGTTACAGGTAAACGTTACAGGTAAACGTAACGTTACAGGTAAACGTTACAGGAATACGTTACAGGTAAACATAACGTTACAGGTAAACATAACGTTACAGGTAAACGTAACGTTACAGGTAAACATAACGTTACAGGTAAACGTAACGTTACAGGTAAATGTTACAGGTAAACGTAAAGTTACAGGTAAACGTTACAGGTGAACGTTACAGGTAAACGTAACGTTACAGGTAAACGTTACAGGTAAACGTAACGTTACAGGTAAATGTTACAGGTAAACGTAAAGTTACAGGTAAACGTTACAGGTAAACGTAACGTTACAGGTAAACGTTACAGGTAAACGTAACGTTACAGGTAAACGTTACAGGTAAACGTTACAGGTAAACGTTACAGGTAAACGTTACAGGTAAACGTAACGTTACAGGTAAACGTTACAGGTAAACGTTACAGGTAAACGTAACGTTACAGGTAAACGTTACAGGTGAACGTTACAGGTAAACGTAACGTTACAGGTAAACGTTACAGCAATATGTTACAGGTAAACGTAAAGTTACAGGTAAACGTTACAGGTAAACGTTACAGGTAAACGTTACAGGTAAACGTAACGTTACAGGTAAACGTTACAGGTAAACATTACAGGTAAACGTAACGTTACAGGTAAACGTTACAGCAAACGTTACAGGTAAACGTAACGTTACAGGTAAACGTAACGTTACAGGAAAACGTTACAGGTAAACGTAACGTTACAGGTAAACGTTACAGGTAAACGTAACGTTACAGCTAAACGTTACAGGTAAACGTTACAGGTAAACGTTACAGGTAAACGTTACAGGTAAACGTAACGTTACAGGTAAACGTTACAGGTGAACGTTACAGGTAAACGTAACGTTACAGGTAAACGTTACAGCAATATGTTACAGGTAAACGTAAAGTTACAGGTAAACGTTCCAGGTAAACGTTACAGGTGAACGTTACAGGTAAACGTTACAGGTAAACGTAACGTTACAGGTAAACGTTACAGGTAAACGTAACGTTACAGGTAAACGTTACAGGTAAACGTAACGTTACAGGTAAATGTAACGTTACAGGTAAACGTTACAGGTGAACGTTACAGGTAAACGTAACGTTACAGGTAAATGTAACGTTACAGGTAAACGTTACAGGTGAACGTTACAGGTAAACGTAACGTTACAGGTAAACATTACAGGTAAACGTTACAGGTAAACGTAACGTTACAGGTAAACGTTACAGGTAAACATTACAGGTAAACGTTACAGGTAAACGTAACGTTACAGGTAAACGTTACAGCAATATGTTACAGGTAAACGTAAAGTTACAGGTAAACGTTCCAGGTAAACGTAACATTACAGGTAAACGTTACAGGTGAACGTTACAGGTAAACGTTACAGGTAAACGTTACAGGTAAACGTAACGTTACAGGTAAACGTTACAGGTAAAGATTACAGGTAAACGTTACAGGTAAAGATTACAGGTAAACGTTACAGGTAAAGATTACAGGTAAACGTTACAGGTAAACGTAACGTTACAGGTAAACGTTCCAGGTAAACGTAACGTTACAGGTAAACGTTACAGGTAAACGTTACAGGTAAACGTAACATTACAGGTAAACGTTACAGGTGAACGTTACAGGTAAACGTTACAGGTAAACGTTACGTCACAGGTAAACATTACAGGTAAACGTAACATTACAGGTAAACGTTACAGGTGAACGTTACAGGTAAACGTTACAGGTAAACGTAACGTTACAGGTAAACGTAACGTTACAGGTAAACGTTACAGGTAAACGTAACGTTACAGGTAAACGTTACAGGTAAACGTAACGTTACAGGTAAACATAACGTTACAGGTAAACGTTACAGGTAAACGTAACGTTACAGGTAAACGTTACAGGTAAACGTAACGTTACAGGTAAACGTAACGTTACAGGTAAACGTTACAGGTAAACGTTACGTTACAGGTAAATGTTACAGGAATACTTTACAGGTAAACATAACGTTACAGGTAAACGTTACGTTACAGGTAAACGTTACAGGTAAACGTAACGTTACAGGTAAACGTTACAGGTAAACATTACAGGTAAACGTTACAGGTAAACGTTACGTCACAGGTAAACGTTACAGGTAAACGTTACAGGTAAACATTACAGGTAAACGTTACAGGTAAACGTTACGTCACAGGTAAACGTTATGTTACAGGTAAACGTTACAGGTAAACGTAACGTTACAGGTAAACGTAACAGAGGGTTAGCGTGAAGCGGCGTAGGAAGGAGCGACTCAGACACTGCTCGTTTGGCTTAGGGTGATCTAGACGGGACTTCACTGACCTGCAGCAGTGTCTCGCATCATATAATGAGTCGTCTCCATGGTTACCAGTCGTTAAAAACCAGTTCCTTACTGACACTGGGCTGAAGATTTTCATGACGTCTTAAAGCTGCAGCCTCCTCGGCTCCTGATGGTCCCTCCTGGACCCCGCCTCATCTTATCAGCACCCTGACACGGCCTGGATTACACGGCCCCAGTGGCTGCTGGGACTTCTGCTAATCTGACCGCACATTAATATTAAACACAAGTCCTGCCAGGAGACACTGAGGAGGAAGGAAAGGCTGCCAGCCGGGTTCCCATTGGCCCTGAGCCACTGTTGTTCTTCTTGTTGTTTGGTCCCTCTGACCGGCCAATCAACAAGAACCAAGTAGCTGCTGAGCCTGTCAGTCAGAGCGCAGGGACAAATTAGAGCCACGGAGCTGTGACTGGGTTACTGACCACAGACTGACCTGAGGGTCCCAAAGTTTAACGCCTCCAGAGAACCAGACTCCATCATCAGAGCAGGAACAGGCTGTCTGTCATCAGGACGTCGCCTCTGGATCACCATGGAAACGCCATGGTTTAAAATACAGTCAGAGCAGCTCTGGATCATATCATAGACCGTTTAAACATCCCAGATTAAAACTACCAGCTGCTAAAGAGGAGATTACAATATGTTGTCAGGTCAGAACTGTTGGGACAGAACAGAACAGGCTCTGAAAACCAGACCTACGGAGAGGCAGATGGAGGAGAAGGGGCGGTCCGTTTCCTGGTTTTCTGGGTTCTGGGCTGAGACATGAACCTGCATCTAAACCGCTCGGCTGACTAAGTTTCATCAACTCCTGAGAAGCTGTTTTGTGCCTTTTTAGATGAAGAGGTCTAGTCCTAACAAGACCAGGACACAGAAAACCAAAGCCAGTGAATGTCATGCCTTTCTCTCATTCAGACCTTTTGTTTTCTCATATTTACAAAGAGTTATTGATCCTTTTCTACAAAAACCATGACTGTGAGGATCACATGTTTCTAAAATCAGAAAGAGAAGTAGTTCCTAGAAAGTAACGTGTTGAGGGTCGAGAGCTGGAAGTTTAACAGACCTAATGAGGAAAACCATTTTGACCCTGAAACTCAACAAAAAGCCTTTCTTTATTCAAACATTTCAAAACTTAGAGTGAACGGGAACAGGACGGATTGATTTGAGCTGTCAGACAAACCAGTCACAAACTTCTCTTTTCACTTCAACCTGAAGCTGAGCGTTAGGATCGCCTCTCCCCTCCTTCCTGACTCACTGACAGCAGCTCTGACCTCCTCATACCACTTATTACCAGCGTGACCTCTGACCTCCGTCTCGCCCACAGTTCATCAGCTTGTCCTATGGAATTCCTTTGCTGAAGCAGCTCAGCCTCTGATTGGCCGTTTCCAATCAGGTCACACCGACTCGTCTCTGTTTGATAAAGTGACTCTCAGTCAGGATTTAACGCTCCGATACGAGCCGCGCTCCGCCGCCTCCTTAATCCAACAGGAAGTGGATTTCCATCCTGATTGGGGCGGCGGAGGCGGGGCGTGACCATCGCTGAGGGAGCCGGAGGAAGAGGAGGGAGGAAGTTTGTAGGACAGATCTGAACAAGGAAACGCCAAATTAATACGATCCGTTTGATTAATCAGCTGATCGGAATCTTTTAAATCTGCAGCAAAACGTTCTGTAGCAGGAAGAGATGCAGATTTATTCCTAAAACGCTGCATGTGTGGCGACTGATTTATGAATGAACCCGTTCCCCTTCCTGTACAAATATACAGCTGCAGTCGAACAACCAGCCTGACAGGAACCGCCATCATCCATGTGCATCCGCCGCTCCACTCCGACTGCTCGCCCCACGGACGCTCAGCGCAATCACAACATTCAGGCCTCCGTCCCGAAGGAACGAAGTCCTCCTGACTCAGCAGAAATACTAATACTATTACTAATACTACTATTAAAACTACAACAACACAACAGGAAGTCCCACGAGTCCTCCTGACTCAGCAGAAATACTAATACTATTACTAATACTACTATTAAAACTACAACAACACAACAGGAAGTCCCACAAGTCCTCCTGACTCAGCAGAAATACTAATACTATTACTAATACTATTACTAATACTACTATTAAAACTACAACAACACAACAGGAAGTCCCACGAGTCCTCCTGACTCAGCAGAAATACTAATACTATTACTAATACTACTATTAAAACTACAACAACACAACAGGAAGTCCCACAAGTCCTCCTGACTCAGCAGAAATACTAATACTATTACTAATACTATTACTAATACTACTATTAAAACTACAACAACACAACAGGAAGTCCCACGAGTCCTCCTGACTCAGCAGAAATACTAATACTATTACTAATACTACTATTAAAACTACAACAACACAACAGGAAGTCCCACAAGTCCTCCTGACTCAGCAGAAATACTAATACTATTACTAATACTACTATTAAAACTACAACAACACAACAGGAAGTCCCACAAGTCCTCCTGACTCAGCAGAAATACTAATACTATTACTAAT
>SSNR01000912.1:37318-52089 GCA_006937965.1 Callopanchax toddi | reverse complement strand
TGTTCTGTGCAAGTTATCGTCCAATTAGTCTTTTATCTGTAGATGTAAAACTTCTGTCCAAGTTATTAGCTCTGCGATTGGAATCAGTTTTGCCCTCGATAATCTCTCCCGATCAGACAGGCTTCATCCAGAATAGACATGGGTTCTTTAATCTCAGACGACTTTTTAATGTTGTTTATAACCCATCTAAAATACTGGGGTCGGAAGCCATAATTTCACTAGACGCGGAGAAGGCTTTCGACAGAGTGGAGTGGAACTATCTTTTTTACACTTTAGAGAAATTTGGTTTTGGCCAGGATTTCATCTCCTGGGTTAAGCTGCTCTATTCATCTCCTCTGGCGTCAGTCAGAACAAATGACACCCATTCAGATTATTTCCCTCTGCACCGCTCTACACGTCAGGGCTGTCCTTTGAGTCCTCTTTTATTCGCTGTTGCCATTGAGCCTTTGGCTATTGCGCTTCGTTCAGAGCCACGCATTACTGGAATAAAGAGAGATGGTCATGAACAGAAGGTTTCCCTCTATGCAGATGACTTATTGCTTTATCTTTCCAATCTCTCTGTTTCAGTTCCAGCTGCTCTTGATATCCTTAGATCTTTTGGCCAGATTTCAGGCTATAAATTAAATTTGGACAAAAGTGAGCTGTTTCCCTTGAATCAAAATTCCCAAGAGGCTGCTCAGGGTTTTCCATTTAAAATAGTCCCTCTTGGTTTTAAATACCTCGGTATTCAGATTAGAGACCGTTTTGAAGATTTGTTTGATTCTAATTTTGCCCCTTTGATAGATCGAATAACGATAGACTTCCAACGGTGGTCATTGCTGCCTCTTTCCCTTATGGCTAGAATAAATTCTGTTAAGATGAATATCCTTCCCAAATTGTCCTATTTTTTTCAGTGTATACCCATCTTTCTCCCTCAGTCTTTTTTTCACAAAGTAGATAAATTGATCACTGAGTTCATATGGAACCGGAAGGTCCCTTGCTTGCGAAAGGGGCTGTTGCAGAGACCTAAGATCCAGGGGGGCTTGGCCCTTCCCAATCTGAGGTTTTATTACTGGGCTTCCATTCTCAGAGTAATTCAGCTTTGGATTTCTTTGGAGGGGGCATCAGCCCCTCCCACATGGTTGAGTATGGAGATGTTCTCTGTTAAACCTGCTTCGTTGACCGCTCTCATCCATGCACCTCTTAATTTTTTTTCTTCCCCTTTATGTAATAATATTATAGTTAAATCTACTTTTAAAATTTGGAAGCAATTTCGACGCTATTTTGGTCTACAGACCTTTTCTTTCCTAGCACCTTTATCAGCTAATCCAGCTTTTCATCCTTCTTTAATTGATGGGGCTTTTTCTTTGTGGTCGGATTACGGCATTAAGGCGTTCAAGGACTTGTATATAGCTGATACATTTGCATCATTTCAGCAACTCTGTGACAAATTCCATCTGCCCAGACAGCATTTTTTTAGATATCTTCAAGTTCGTAGTTTCATCCGCAATCTTAGTCCCAATTTCCCAGACCTCCCGGAGGCCACACCAATTGACTCCTTTTTAACCCCATTGCCTACCCTTAAGGGTGCAATTTCACATCTATACAATCTTATCTATTCTTTACAGTCCACCCCGCTGCACAAAATTAAGGTCCAGTGGGAGGAGGATTTGGGAGACATGATTTCGGATGAGCTGTGGGATGCCATTTTGCGTCGGGTTCACTCCTCATCTATTTGCGCTAGGCACGGCCTGACTCAGTGTAAGATTCTACACCGTGCTCATTTCACTCGAGTTAGGCTTTCCAAAATCTACAAAGATGTTGATCCCATGTGCATTAGATGTCATCAGGCTCCGGCCACCCATGTCCATATGTTCTGGGCTTGCCCTTCACTATTTTATTTCTGGACACAGCTGTTTAACTCTATTTCGGTTTGTACGGGGGCTCGTTTAGTTCCAACAGCATATACTGCCTTGTTTGGGGTTCTACCTCCCACTTTGCAGCTCCCTGATTATAAAGCTGATTTTGTAGCCTTTGTCTCTTTATTAGCAAGACGTTTGATTCTATTGAGGTGGAAATCTTCTGCACCGCCATCTCATTCGTCTTTGATCAGGGACATCCTTCAGTTTGCTAAGTTGGAAAAAGTTAGGTGCTCGATGCAGGGCTCTCTTGCAAAGTTTAAAAAAACTTGGGGTCCATTTTTTACACATGTTGATGGTCTGAATTTCACGGCTATTCCAGAATAGTTATCCTGATTGTCTGCTAATTGTGAGGGACTTTGATTAATTAACTTTATTTACTTTTTCTTTTTCCTCATGAGAATTTGCATGCTCCTCCGTGAACCGTCACCTTATCGTGGTGGAGGAGTTTGAGTGCCCTAATGATCCTAGGAGCTATGTTGTCTGGGGCACTTGTGCCCCTGGTAGGGTCACCCATGGCAAATTGGTCCTAGGTGAGGGGTGAGACAAAGTGCGGTTCAAAAGACTCTTCATGCAAGTACAATCATCGAGCCAGTGTACCCGGCCCGGAGGGTTACCGGGGTCCCACCCTGGAGCCAGGCCTGGGGTTGGGGCCCGTGAGCGAGTGCCTGGTGGCCGGGCTTTTGCCCATGGGGCCCGGCTGGGCCCAGCCCGAACTGGATACATGGGCTCATCCACCTGTGGGCCCACCACCTGCAGGAGGAACATGAAGGGTCTGGTGCAATGTGGATCGGATGGCAGACCAAGGCGGGAGCTTTGGCGGTCCGATCCCCGGACACAAAAACTGGCTATTGGGACATGGAACGTTACCGCTCTGGCGGGGAAGGAGCTGGAGCTTGTGGAAGAGGCTGAGCGATAACGGCTAGATATAGTCGGGCTCACCTCGACACATAGCGTTGGCTCTGGAACCCGAGTCCTTGAGAGGGGTTGGACTCTCTTCTATGCTGGAGTTGCTCCGGGTGAGAGGTGGAGGGCTGGGGTGGGCTTTCTGTTAGCCCCAAGACTCTCTGCCTGTATGTTGGGGTTTTCTCCGGGGGACGAAAGGGCAGCTTCCCTGCGCCTTCGGGTTGGGAAACGGGTCCTGACTGTTGTTTGTGCTTATGCACCAAATAGCAGCTCAGAGTACCCACCCTTTTTGGAGTCCCTGGGACGAGTGCTGGATAGCGCTCCTACTGGGGACTCCATAGTCCTGCTGGGAGACTTCAACGCTCACGTGGGCAATGACAGTGTGACCTGGAGGGGCGTGATTGGGAGGAATGGCCCGCCCAATCTGAACTCGAGTGGTGTTCTGTTTTTGGACTTCTGTGCAAGTCGCAGTTTGGCCATAACGAACACCATGTTCGAACATAAGGATGCACACCGGTACACCTGGTACCAGGGCAGCCTAGGTTACAGGTCAATGATTGACTTTATAGTTGTATCATCTGACCTGAGACCATATGTTTTGGACACTCGAGTGAAGAGAGGAGCGGAGCTGTCAACTGATCACCACCTGGTGGTGAGTTGGATCAGATGGCAGGGGAAGATGCTACGCAGACCTGGTAGACCCAAACGTATAGTGAGGGTCTGCTGGGAACGCCTGGCAGAAGAGCCTGTCAAGATGGTCTTCAACTCCCACCTCCGGCAGAGCTTCGACCGCGTCCCGAGAGCAGTGGGGGACATTGAGTCCGAATGGGCCTTGTTCCGCTCTGCGATTGTTGAGGCAGCTGTTGCTAGCTGTGGTCGCAAGGTAGCCGGTGCCAATCGTGGCGGTAACCCCCATACCCGCTGGTGGACACCAGAGGTTAGGGGAGCCGTCAGGCTGAAGAAGGAGGCCTACAGGGCGTGGCTAGTCTGTGGGTCTCCAGAGGCAGCAGATAGGTATCGGAGGGCCAAGCGGGGTGCAGCAGTGGCAGTTTCCGAGGCAAAATCTCGAGCGTGGGAGGAGTTCAGCGAGACCATGGAGAAAGACTATCGGTCGGCTCCAAAGAGGTTCTGGCAAACCATCCGACGCCTCAGGGGAGGAAGGCGGCAACTCGCTCACACTGTTTACAGTGGGGACGGGGAGCTGCTGACATCAACTGGGGCTATAGTCGGGCGGTGGAAGGAATACTTTGAGGAGCTCCTCAATCCCACCGACACGCATTCCTATAAGGAACCAGAGCTGAGAGAACTGGGGATGGACTGTCCTATCTCTGGGGCAGAAGTCGCGGAGGTAGTCAAAAAACTACGCAGTGGCAGAGCCCCGGGGGTGGGAGTCTAGTCGATAGTTGAACCTCAGATTGAAGAGGAGCAATGTGGTTTTCGTCCTGGTCGTGGAACTGTGGACCAGCTCTTTACCCTCGCTAGGGTGATGGAGGGGTCATGGGAGTTTGCCCAACCAATCCACATGTGTTTTGTGGATTTGGAGAAGGCTTATGACCGTGTCCCCAGGGACACCCTGTGGGGGGCGCTCCAGGAGTACGGGGTGGATGGTCTTTTGTTAAGGGCCATTCAGTCCCTGTACCAGAGGAGTGTGAGTCTGGTTCGCATAGCCGGCAGTAAGTCGGACCTGTTCCCAGTGAGGGTTGGACTCCGCCAGGGCTGCCCTTTGTCACCGGTCCTGTTCATAACCTTTATGGACAGGATTTCTAGGCGCAGCCGTGGTGTGGAGGGTGTTGAGTTTGGTGACAGGAGAATCTCGTCTCTGCTTTTTGCAGATGATGTGGTCCTCCTAGCTTCATCAGGCTCTGACCTACAGCTCTTGCTGGGGAGGTTCGCAGCCGAGTGTGAAGCGGCTGGGATGAGGATCAGCACCTCCAAGTCTGAGGCCATGGTTCTCGGTCGGAAAAGGGTGGCTTGCCAACTCCAGGTCGGGAGAGAGATCCTGCCTCAAGTGGAGGAGTTCAAGTATCTCGGGGTCTTGTTCACGAGTGAGGGAAGGAGGGAGCGGGAGATCGACAGGCGGATTGGGGCAGCGTCTGCAGTGATGCGGACGCTGAACCGGTCTGTTGTGGTGAAGAAGGAGCTGAGCCGGAAAGCAAGGCTCTCGATTTACCGGTCGATCTACCTCCCAATCCTCACCTATGGTCATGAGCTTTGGGTAATGACCGAAAGAACGAGATCGCGGATACAAGCGGCCGAAATGAGTTTTCTCCGCAGGGTGGCCGGGCTCAGCCTTAGGGATAGGGTGAGGAGCTCGGACATTCGGGAGAGACTCAGAGTAGAACCGCTGCTCCTCCATGTCGAAAGGAGCCAGTTGAGATGGTTCGGGCATCTTGTTAGGATGCCCCCTGGACGCCTCCCCAGGGAGGTGTTTCAGGCATGTCCTGCTGGCAGGAGGCCCCCAGTTCGACCCAGGACACGCTGGAGAAAATATATCTCTGGTTTGGCCCTGGAGCGCCTTGGGATCCTGCCAGAGGAGCTGGTAGAAGTGGCTGGGGAGAAGACCGTCTGGAGCTCCCTAATTGGGATGCTGCCCCCGCGACCCGGACCCGGATAAGCGGAAGAAGATGAGACGAGACGAGAATTTGCATGCTGCGATGTTCTTTATTTTTCTATGTATATGTACGGATACTGGGCTTTTGTTTGACAACGGGTGACCCCTTTTTGTTTGTTTGTTTGTTTGCTTTGTTTTTGTTTGTTGTTTGTTTTTCTGTAAGTTATACATGACACTGCTTTGACTCAAACTATCAACTTTTGATCATGTTATGTCGCTAAAAATCAATATTAAAAAAAAAAACATTAAATCACCTGTTCTGCAGGTCATCAGGCTCTGCAGACGCCCTTTAATCCTCTGAAATCAGGTGTGTTGAAGCAGAGAAACCTCTAAAACATGCTGGATGGTGACCCTGGAGGACCAGGACTGGACACCTCTGGTTTAAAGGAGCCCGCCACTCGTTCTCAGCTCCGTCTTTTAGGTCAGATTTTCTGCTGACCATTTCTTTCCTTAACTTTTTCTTTGTCGTTTCCTTCTATGTCATTTCAACAGAATCCATCATCAGAGGAGCCGTTGGTTTACATGGACGAGGCTCTGGACCTGCTTTTGATTGGGTTTTAACTGCTGTCGGGACACGGGGTTCTGTTTCAGTTCTGTGACGAGTGACGAATCAGGAACAAGAATCCGAATGAACTCAGCTTCTATTCTTTCCTTATTACTGAGGCGATGCAGCAGAAACCACAGCGCTGAAGTGAATTAATAAGCTCTGCTCTTATGATTGATGTGTTTACTGTGCTGCTGTTTCAAACGGTCATTAGCTGCTTTTAGGGAAAACGGGTTAACGTTACAGACCGCTTTGATCACCAGCGTTCAGATCTCAGGTCTCAATCTGCCGCCTGAAGTTGTTTAGGAGTAAAGTTTGAATAGAGAACAGAAGGTTTACATCTAAATGAAAGTGTCTATCATCACAAAGACGACTAAATGTTTTTCTGTCGTTGTGTTTTAATATTTTTAAAAGTCTTTCTCTGGTTTATACTCTAGTTTTTCCAGTGATGCAGTTAAAACTGCTCATTTCAGGGTTCTTAAAGGTGCTTGAATTTTAACATGGTATTTTCATGGTTTTGAAAGTACTTTAATTTTTAATAAAAACATTTTCTAAAGCTCCAGTTCACAACACAAATTGTCTCAAAAAGCTGAAAGCAACAAATCCAGATCAGTTCAGATTCAGCAGTAAATGTCATTCAGTTGGAATAAAATTAGATTAATTATAAAACGATGATTAGACAGATTGTCTCGTTATAAAGGACCCAGCTGACTGGTTATTCTTAGTGAGAAGTGATCTGCTGATCATTTAAATAACAGAATGTGACCGTTCAGACGGTGGTCATCTGTTAATCAGCCCTGGACTGAAGTCCTGTGGAGTTCTGTTTTCCCGACCCAATTCCCTTTTTATGAGAGGACCGTAAAACAGATGTGTCTGTCTTTTATGAGGGTGTCACTACCTCCTCCCTCCACTTCACCCTCTGGGGGTAGATGGTTGCAGAGATGGGTTTGACCGAACCTGGTTGTGTTGCTATCATCATTTCGATAAAAAATTTCCATAACAAAGCTTCACTTCAATCCAATCCCCCGTTCTGAGCGGCCTGAGGGAAGAAAAACTCCCTCTGAACAGGAAGAAACCTCCAGCAGAACCAGGTTAATTGTGGGCGGAGCCTAATGCCTCGGCCTATTGGGTCTGAGAGGACAGGAAAGAGACGAACACGACAAGGACATTTCAGCAGGACAATGATCCCCGAGTCACCTGACGTGAATCATAGAAACATGTTGTGATGTTTTACCCTAACAGTTTTAATTGTCCATGGGTAGAGGAGTTCATGCTACTTCTGACTAGCCTGCTAGCTCACATAGCATAACAAGCCGACTGAACACACGTTGTTTTAGCGAGTTAAAACTAAATAACTAAATAAGGTGAAGGCTAGAGGGGTAATTCAAACTTTTACAAGACTTGAAGTTAGTTCTTACCTTCAGTGTAGATCGGTTGTCTGAGGAACGTTGCTGGATTAGAGTTTCACAAATGGATTTCTGTCTGACAGCATACTTGTGAAGCACCTTCACTGCCACCTACTGGTAAAGAGTGAACGTAATCAAGTTTGGTTGTGAGCACTGCCTCCCTCTTTCCATGATTGGTTCTTCTGGGCAAGCCATATATGGTAAAAAAAAAAAGTTCTGTGTTTTGTGTGTAACTCATAGCTTTGTGTGTGTGTGTGTGTGTAAAACCCTGCAATTTGAACATGTAATTTGACACTTATATATTTTTTAGATGTGTGCAAGTCACAGAACTAAGTTACAAGTACAAAACTGAAAGTTTCAAGTACATAACATAGGTTACAAATACAAAACTAAAAATTTACAAGTACAAAACATGAGTTTCAAGCACAAAACTAAAAGTTTCGAGTACAAAACATGAGTTACAAGTACAAAACTAAAAATTACAAATACAAAACATGAGTTACAAGTACAAAACTAAAAATTACAAATACAAAAGATGAGTTACAAGTACAAAACTAAAAATTACAAATACAAAACATGAGTTACAAGTACAAAACTAAAAATTACAAATACAAAACATGAGTTACAAGTACAAAACTAAAAGTTACAAATACAAAACATGAGTTACAAGTACAAAACTAAAAATTACAAATACAAAACATGAGTTACAAGTACAAAACTAAAAATTACAAATACAAAACATGAGTTACAAGTACAAAACTAAAAATTACAAATACAAAACATGAGTTACAAGTACAAAACTAAAATTTACAAATACAAAAGATGAGTTACAAGTACAAAACTAAAAATTACAAATACAAAACATGAGTTACAAGTACAAAACTAAAAATTACAAATACAAAACATGAGTTACAAGTACAAAACTAAAAATTACAAGTGCAAAACTAAAAATTACAAGTGCAAAACTAAAAATTACAAGTACAAAACTTAAGTTACAAGTACAAAACTTAAGTTACAAGTACAAAACTAAAAATTACAAGTGCAAAACTAAAAATTACAAGTACAAAACTTAAGTTACAAGTACAAAACTAAAGTCCCAATTCTAGTTCCATATTCCTCTTTCATTTCATTTTAATGCACATAATTTAATGTTGAACATGGATGGTTTAATTTCTTTACCTGTGTGGAGGATGGGTTGTTCCCAACACCTGGTGAGAATTTCATGACAACAGAACTTTTAGATCTAGATTTATTTACAGAATCGGTGACGTGTTTATCACGTATTTTACTGTAAAACTGAAATATGTAACTTAGAATGTACATCTTACTCATTCAGACACATAAATGATTTATTTTCTTTAGATACACCTCAGTTGACTACCTGTTTTAAGGTGAGAGAAGCATTATGGGAAATTTACAGCATCAGAAATCTTTAAATGAGTTGTGGCTCTTGTTGGCTACATTCATAAATATTTGATCAACTTCAAACTGTAAATGATTTATTGACACTAATGTTGAGCTCTTTTCTTGTTTCCATTCGTTTCTTTATGAGCTGAGAAAACCGTCCAAACAGAACAAAGTCAAAGTGTTTTCATGTCCGACTAAGAGAAGACGGTTTCTCAGGAGATTTATGACACAACAGTGGAGATGTATTTCCAGTTAACACTAACACAGATGTGCGCCGCCTCAGCTGGACTCGCAGATATGTTGAAAAACGCGTCGCCGCAGGATAATGATCCATCACGGAGAAGTCTATTTTTATCCGCCGTGTTTGTTATTTTAATAAAAACCCTCTTTGTGTTTCATCTGCGTGTGTGTGGATTTAAACGGTTTTAAATCTTCGCTGTCAGTCGCTGGTCGCTTTATTTATTGGGACGTTTTTCCACTTCAAGCGTGTGAATGTTCATCTGTATCACACATTTAGAGCCTCTCACAGTTATGGATGAAGTGTTGTCAGATTAGGTTTTTCAGCGTTTATCGTGTCTGACTGTTCTACGAAACAAAAATCAAGATTTTAAAGACAAACCTGCTGAGGGAAAAGCCCAGAACGTTTACAGTGAAGGGGAACCATTTAGACTCAGGGCTCTCACAGAAACTGGAGTTTGAGCAAAGTGTAAGAATCCTGTAGACTACATTACCCACAATGCCACAGTTGTGAAGAAGCGTTTGTTCACTGAAGTTAAAGGGAAGAGTTTGTCCTGATGTGTGTGCACCTACTCAGTATATCTGTGTGTCTCTGGTTGCGTATCGATGAGGACAGGGAGGTGATTTATAACCGCTGGTCTCCAGGGAATCACGCCTTCATACGGCGCAGCAGATAGAAGTCCGTATGGATTAGACCGGGTCCATACGGGTCAATCCACACCCTTCACTCTGCATGGCTGCACACCATCAACACATTCACAGAATCTCAAGCTTTAAAACGAACACATCGCCTTCTGGTTTTACCTCCTTTGTTTGACCGCTCCCGGCTCAAGGTCCAGAGTTTAATTCCTGATGTGATGTTTAAAGATTTGACCTCACAGAACGCCAAGATTCCAGCCTCATTCTGGACCAGGAACAGTTCTTAAAACCACTAAAATAGTGTTGAGTCATCAGGAGTCGTCGTGTTGGGGTCAGAACCAGCCTGGTGCAGGTCTGTCGTTTAGTCCCTGGTCTCCAGAAGGTGGAGTCTGATTGGCTGAGTGCGGACAGGTGTGTCTATACAGGTAACCACTTCAAACCGGTGTCATTAATAATGAATGGAGGACTTTTGACAGGGACAGACAGTACAGGAGATAGTACGGGAGATAGTACAGGGTCAGTACGGGAGATAGTACAGGGTCAGTACGGGAGATAGTACAGGGTCAGTACGGGAGATAGTACAGGGTCAGTACGGGAGATAGTACGGGGTCAGTACGGGAGATAGTACGGGGTCAGTACGGGAGATAGTACGGGGTCAGTACGGGAGATAGTACGGGGTCAGTACGGGAGATAGTACGGGAGTAAGTACGGGAGTAAGTACGGGAGTAAGTACGGGGTTAGTGCAGGGGTTAGTACAGGGGTTAGTACAGGAGTTAGTACAGGGGTTAGTACAGGAGTTAGTACAGGAGTTGGTACGGGGTTAGTACATGAGTTAGTACAGGAGTTAGTACGGGGTTAGTACAGGAGTAAGGACAGGGGTTAGTACAGGAGTAAGGACAGGGTTAGTACAGGGTTAATACAGGATATAGTACAGGAGTAAGTACGGGCTTAGTGCAGGGGTAAGTACAGGAGTTAGTATGGGGTTAGTACATGAGTTAGTACATGAGTTGGTACGGGGTTAGTACAGGAGTTAGTACGGGGTTAGTACAGGAGTAAGGACAGGGGTTAGTACAGGAGTAAGTACAGGGGTTAGTACAGGATATAGTACAGGGTTAGTACAGGGTTAATACAGGATATAGTGCAGGAGTAAGTACGGGGTTAGTGCAGGGGTAAGTACAGGAGTTAGTGCAGTGTTAGTACAGGGGTTAGTACAGTGTTAGTACAGGAGTTAGTACAGGAGTAAGTACAGGAGTTAGTACAGGGGTTAGTGCAGGGGTTAGTACAGGGGTTAGTACAGGGGTTAGTACAGGGGTTAGTACAGGGGTTAGTACAGGGGTTAGTACAGGGGTACATACAGAGTAAATAGTCTTGTAATTTAAAGCAGAGTTTCTGATGTAAAGAGGGAAAACAGTCTAATAATAATAATAATATTGATCATAATGAAAACCCACACTGAAACATGGTGGTCAGATCATTTAGTTGATTTTTTTCCTAAGTAATGAAAATACTAAATAATAGAATCCAAATGATTTCTGCTGTTTTTCTTTTTTTTTGTATTTCATCTCAAACAAAACTATTATAATTAGTATTTGTACTATTTTTGTATTAAAATTTTAGATTATAAATGCTCTAATATATTGTTGTTGTTGTTATTATTATTATTATTATTATTATTATTGAATGTTTTAGTTTTTTGTGTTTGAATTTATTTGAGAAAATGTCTTTCTTACCTGAAATATTAAAATATATTTATATAAATATCAAACTAAAACTTTAGTTTCTTAAATAAGAATAAAATCTTCCAGAGTGGGACACCGGCGTCCTCATGAGGACACACAGACTCTGGAGGTTCATTTCATTTTTATATTTCCTACATTTGAATGATTGAAACCTCCCAGGAACATGGTCGCTGCTGCAGACACCAGGTTATGTAGAAACACAGCTTAAGGTGACGTTACTGGTCCGGCTCATGGAGAACACTTAGTTTCTGATCATTTAGAAACGCCCCCGTCCGTCTGAGAGCTCTGCAGGCCCGTCTCCGCTCTGACCTTTCACCTCCCTCTGGTTGTGTTGCAGCTCTCTCAGCTGGGAGCCGGTTGCTGCTGGTTCTCACTCTGCTCTGTCATCGCCTCATGTGTTGGACCGGCGGCTCGCTGACACCCAGTTCTGTTGGTTTTACCTCACGTTGTGTTGAAAGGTGTCACACGGTTTATTGTCCTGAGCCCGTTTACACACACATGACAAATGGTAGAGATTTCTCACACGCAGGCGGAGCTGAGCGTAAACAGCCGGACTGGACTGGACTGGACTGGGTGTGTTTTCGTAGCTTGTTGACTCTGACTGGCTGTGTGGGCCGTCGATGGACCGTGACGCGGTCAGACTGATGAACTACGAGACGTTAACGACCACTGAGAGCCTCATATAGCTTAGCTGAACAGAACCAGCGGGTTGTTTGTGGTGAGACGAAGAAAAGGTTTCATCTCAGAGGTGAATCCAACGGCTGCTCTGCCGATCTAATGTGGGTGAATGGATCGGCCGAGCAGCCACCAGCTCAGAGACTCTGAAGTTGATTTTAGTTCTGAAACCTTTACTTTTATGAGAAAAATGAGTTTAAATGACCATTTAATGCACATGTTTAGTGTTTGTGTGTAAACCTTGAAAAGAGCTTGAATTTGATTTAATGATTGAATTCTGTATAAGTGAGTAATAATATAGCGATTGTAATATTTACCTCAGATTATAATCAACTCTATTAATATTAAACTGTATTAGAAATTCTCAGACTCTTTAAAATAGTTTTAATGTTTTTTCCCAGTTAGGTTCAGTTTGTGTTTTAACCAGCAGATCATTCTGGTCTCTGTAACCTTTTAAAGCATGAACTGAACTGAAAGCTGCAAAATTTTTAAAAAACTTCTAAAATATGTGAGGATTCTTAAATAGAAAATTAAATATTGTTACGTCCCCTAAAACGTCTAGGAGATATAAAACAAATAACCCAGGGGACTAACTCAAAGAGCCAGGACAACAGAGGTGTCAATGAAATAAAAATCAATGTTTTATTAATAATAAAGCTGGAAGAGGAACAGCAAACTAAAGAAAACTCCCTATAATAAATACTTAACCAAAAATCACCCAAATGGGGGAAAACGTACTAAAGGGGTAACTAAAACTCTTCAAACAAGCTAAGTCAACTAAAAGAAGGGAGACTAGTATAAACTAACTAAAAGAGACCACTAAGGCTATAAGTAAACTAAAGGAGACCTTAGGTTAGGAATTAAACTAAGGGAGACATTTAAAGGGATACTCCACCGGTAAGTTATTTTTTGTCTATTGTCATATTCCTCAGAGTTAGATCAGTGCAATTTGTAAACAGCCCAGCCGTTTTCCTGATATAGCAGGCGGATATTCATGCTCCTTTAGCATTAGCTTAGCGTAAAACACTGTAAGTGAATGGTACTTACTAACATGCTATTAGATATCATTCACTTACAGTGTTAATGAAAAGTCACTCTGCTGCTTGGATCCAGAATACCACGTTTGTAACTTCTGAGTCTCTGGTCCGGTGCCCTGAAGTCTCACAGGGTCACGTATCTCACGAGGGTTAGGCTAACCCAATGTGGCTAGCTGTTATGCTAGCTCTGGAGTGTTTTTAGCTCATGATTCCTGATTTTTTTCCCCATCTCTCCCTGCTTGAACAAAGCTGATTTCTTTGAATGAGTGATGAACCGCTCCAGTAGAAAGCAGTGAAGGCTGTGGAGACATTTCAACAGTTAGATTAGGGGTTTCTGAGCAAAGACAATGCTAACGTTTTTACAGCAGTGACTTAAAACGGACACCAGGGGGTGCTAAAAACAAGACAAAACTGCATATTGTGCCTTTAAGGTTTATTCTGATGTTTAGTTTATGCTGCAGTAACATAGAATAATATTTCAGACGTTGTTTGGTTAAAACAAACAAAATTGTAATGTTAGCTAACAGCTAATATAGAGTTCTGACGGAGCCGTCAGACTTTTTGTGATCAAGCTGTTAATTTGTCACTGATCTGCAGCAGCGTCTCCCCTGGTCTGACTGCTCCAGTCAGAGGACTACTTCCTGTTTTTTAGTGATGTCAGCAGTGGGCGGGGCTTACCATAAATAAATAATTGACCGAAACATCCATTAATCTTGTTTAGTTTTTAACCTCTGGTTTATTTATGAGCTGGTTTAATGGCTGCAGGTTAGTTAAGTTATAATCCAGCTCTCTCTGTGTGTGTGTGTGTGTGTGTGTGTGTGTGTGTGTGTGTGTGTGTGTGTGTGTGTGTGTGTGTGTGTGTGTGTGTGATTTATTAGAGCGGTGAAGATGTTGGTCTATTTGTTTTATTCTATTTCTCAGGTGTTTTCCTATTTGTAAGCTACTGAAGGAAGGCAGAGTTTCTGAATCACTTTATTTTGAAGCAGTGCTTTACCTTTAAGAACAAGACAATCTGGAGACGGCTTCTAGTTCATTTCAGGAGGAAACGGATGATGGTTCATGGAGAGATGATTTGTTAGGTACGAACAGCGCCACCAGGTGGCAGCTTGTATTACTGGTATTCAGCACTGTTTGGATTGAAGTTGTTGTTTTTTGAGATGTAGTTTTTTTGTTCTGGTCTGAATCCTGAGCTGCTTGGAGGATTTTGTTGTTAATTTTTTTAATTGGAGAGAGGAAGTTTAAACCATCACTTTACTGGGGAACGAGATGAATCCGTGTGTGGTTCGTTAATCCGTGCGCGGTTCGTTAATCCGTGCGCGGTTCGTTAATCCGTGCGCGGTTCGTTAATCCGAGTGCGGTTCGTTAATCCGCCTGCGGTTCGTTAATCCGCCTGCGGTTCGTTAATCCGCCTGCGGTTCGTTAATCCGCGTGCGGTTCGTTAATCCGCCTGCGGTTCGTTAATCCGCCTGCGGTTCGTTAATCCGCCTTCGGTTCGTTAATCCGCCTGCGGTTCGTTAATCCGCCTGCGGTTCGTTAATCCGCCTGCGGTTCGTTAATCCGCCTTCGGTTCGTTAATCCGCCTTCGGTTCGTTAATCCGCCTGCGGTTCGTTAATCCGCCTGCGGTTCGTTAATCCGCCTGCGGTTCGTTAATCCGCCTGCGGTTCGTTAATC
>SSNR01000912.1:0-27519 GCA_006937965.1 Callopanchax toddi | reverse complement strand
GGATCACCAGAACTGGACCAGAAGAGACTGGATCACCAGAACTGGACCAGAAGAGACTGGATCACCAGAACTTGACCAGAAGAGACTGGATCACCAGAACTGGACCAGAAGAGACTGGATCACCAGAACTGGACCAAGAGAGACTGGATCACCAGAACTGGACCAAGAGAGACTGGATCAGAGTACATCATTTCTCCGTTTTCTTTTATAAATCCTAAAGTTTGCGGAGAAAGTGACTCTCTTTGCGACCCGTTTTTTTTTAAAATAAATTTTATATAAAATATAACAAATTATAAACATAAATATTTATTTTATAAGTTTTATAAATGAGGCCACAGCGGTCGCAGAGCGAGAACCGGACGTCTCTCAGTGTCATTACACCTGCAGACGCTCTCACACGCACAGACACACAATACCGGATAATTTAGCTGGAGGGATGTATTTCTTGGCTGATCTGGGAGCGCCTGTGTGCGTCGCACACAACACCCTCACCCGCTGCAGAATTCTTCAAATTGGTTAAAGGACTTGGAAAGAGGTCGCGCACTCATGCACCAGGCAGAGATGCTGAGGACGCAACAGGTGCTGGAGAGGTGAAGAAAGGAGGAGAGGAGGAGAAGCTCAGAGCAGGTAGACGAGCAATGATCCAGGCCGTTGTCAGTAATCAGTTCATTCTGGTCAAAAACTGGACCAGAGTGTCAAAATAATGTCGACTTTTCTGCATCTGAACAGCAGGAGAAAAAAAACATTTTTCTCAAAAATTAACTTCAACCACAAACTAACTAATGGGGATCTTGTGCTCAGAGAATATATGTTTAAGTATTTAAATATAAATAAAAATAATTATCTATCCATCCATCTATCTCCAAATAATTATTTATATATAAAAATACACACACACACACACACACACACACACACACACACACACACACACACACACACACATATATGTGTGTGTAAGCAGGTTAAGGTGGCGCTGCCCCCGGACCGAGGACCAGGTCGCGAATGCTGATCTGGACCTTTGGCATATTTAGTTGAAGGCCCCTGCTTTAGGACCTCAGTGGACCATCTTCTGATGCTGCTTCCAGCAGGATGATGCTCCAGGTCTCAGAGCTCAGATCATCTCTAAAGCCTAATTTATACTTCTGCGTCTACGTCGGGTCGGATGTACGCAGCGCCATTATGCGTCGTTGCGTGGGGTCTCCGACGAGGCCGCAAGGACGGACGGAGTAGACCTCGCTTTTCTAAACATCCGTCGAACCAGACGTAGAGCGCACGTCTCTGATTGGTCGGCCCAACAACCCGTGATCATTTCCAGCTTGACGCCGGTGTTATGAACACAGTAGTAGAAGTAAAATCTCGTGGAAGCAGATATGGATCAGCTCAAGAAACATCTGGCAGATGAAATACGAACATTTCTATAATCCATCAGTGTCCCTCACAGGTTGAACTAGAGCTGCAGATTCGCTCATCGTCTGCCTCGTCCTCACTGAACGGACATTCAACAGACGCGCTGTCTCCTTCACTCCCGTTTAATTATTTTTAATAACATCATTTGTTCTTTGACATTAATCCGTTACAGCTCGATCAAAACTCGCTCTCTACATATCCAGGAAATAGTATCAGCAACGTTAATGTACTGCTCCCAGTGCTACGCCCTCTGTTGTTTCGGCGGAGAATTGCTTTGCAACACCCCGCCGCAAACGGAGAAGTCTGAAGGCAAAACGCCTACGTCAATACGTCTGCGTCTCTCACTTGCGTAGTCGACGCAGAAGCATAAACCAGGCTTAACTGGTCTCTAGAACATGATGATGAGTTCACTGGACTCCAGTGACCAGATCTCAGTCCAGTCCAGACCTTTTGGGATGTGGTGGAACAGGAGATTCACATCATGGATGTTCAGCCGACAGTGGACCAGAACCTCTGAGGGAGGTTTCCCAAACCTTGCTGTAAGAAATAAGGTGGTTTTTAGAGCAGAAGTGGGTCCAACTCAGTACTGGGTGTACCTGATAAAGTGGCCAGTGAGTGTGTAGCTCAGTTGGTAGAGCGGCGGTCTGGTAACCAGAGGGTCACCAGTTCCATCCAAGCTGGGTTACTTTGTCATTGTGTCCTTGGAGACACTTCAACCACCTTGTCTACTGGTGGAGGTCTGAGGGACCTGGTGGAGGTCAGAGGGACCTGGTGGAGGTCAGAGGGACCTGGTGGAGGTCAGAGGGACCTGGTGGAGGTCTGAGGGACCTGGTGGAGGTCAGAGGGACCTGGTGGAGGTCAGAGGGACCTGGTGGAGGTCAGAGGGACCTGATGGAGGTCAGAGGGACCTGGTGGAGGTCTGAGGGACCTGAATGACCGATGTGTTGCACAGCTCTTGAGGGGTGGAGAACTCTATGGCGTAGATTTGGTCTTGACATTGGGGGGACCAGGATGGAACACCAGCGTTGGCGGGATAAACAGGAAGTGCAGATTAGAGCGATCCATCCTGTGACGCTGGTCCTGGTCCAGAACGGACAGCACCTCGGTCCACTGGGCTGCACGTATTATTGGTGTTGATGCTTTTTCTGCATCCTTGGATCGAGTTCCTGGTGGGAACAAGTCACATCCGTCGTAGAACTCTAGAGATCTATAGAAATACAGAAGATCGACCTCATTTAAACACGTTTGTGTTTTTGTTAAAATCTCAGGTTTCTGAAGCAGCAGAACTCAGAGGAAGACGTTTATAAGAGACTAACACTGCTTCTGAGCTCACACACACACACACACACACACACACACACACACACACACACACACACCTAAAACATCTCCCCTTTATCTCTCTAACACCCCCTCCCTCCCCTCCATCCATCTAACAGCATGTTAGTCCTGTTTCTGGGCTGTTGAGTCCAATACCTCTACACAGCTTTGACTTTGAAGTCTACACACACACACACACACACAATTTTATACACATTTACCCCCCCTCCCCCCCAGCTCAGACTAAAAGCTGCTTCTCTTCTTTGCTGCTATTGAAAGTGACAGTGAGGCTCCGTATCAGCCTGGATGTATCGGAGTGTGTGTGTGTGTGTGTGTGTGTGTGTGTGTCAGGGTGCGTTAAAGTGTGTGAGATGGGAATGCCGCCCCCCCCCCCCCCCCGGCCTGCTGGGTAGATTATTGACAGGTTGAGTGTGAGTGTAATTTGTCGGTCAGGTTGTGAAGATCAGGGCAACAATTACAGTTGCTGCTCCGCTGGGCCTCACACACACTTTGTTCTGTCACTGAATATTAGACTTAACACACACGTGTGTGTGTGTGTGTGTGTGTGTGTGTGTGTGTGTGTGTGTGTGTGTGTGTGTGTGTGTGTGTGTTGGTGAAGCTAAGGGTTGCATCTCTGTGATGTTTAATGTTTACCTGACTAACGTGGACGCTTTGTTTTCTTTTTAACGTTAGAAGCGTTTTGATGTCACTGATCCTCTGACCTGTGTCTGATATGAGGAGGATTTTAGAGTTCAGACTTTAATCTGGGATTTCCAGGAGTTCCAGACCCTCTGATTGTCAGCTGGGATCCTTCTGGCTCTTGGTTTTCTCTCCAGCAGTGATCTGAACCAGTTCATCATAAACCAGATCGTAGACATTCTGACCCCCAGCAGTTTGTCTGGGACACATGAACGAATCAGTTTTTACCTGTCCTCTGTCAGGAGAGTTCTTTTATTGGGGTGTTTTACATCGGGAACAGCACCTGTGGTTAGCGGTGTTCCTCAAGGCTCCATTCTGGGGCCCGTGTTCTTCTCATTGTACATTCTATTAGGCTCCATCTTCTCCAAGTATAACATCACTTTCCATTGTTTTGCCGACGATCTCCAGATTTACCTCTCATCCCTGGTTCTGTTGCCTCTCTGATGGACTGCTTAGCAGACGTGAAGCAGTGGATGTCTATTAATTTGCTGAAACTAAATGATCAAAAAACAAAGGTTCTGGTCTTTGGTAAACCAGATTTTGTTGATGGGGTTGTGAGCCCACTTGGTCCCTTTTCAACCTTTATGAAACCTCATGTTAAAAGTATTGGGGTCTTTCTGGACAGTTCTTTCAAGCTCGATAGGCAGGTGAGTGCAGTAGTCCAGTCTGGTTTTTATCATTTAAAGTGATAATTTGCAACTTTTTTATATTTTTAAATCTTTTCCTTGAGCCAGTCTGTGCTAATATGACCCTTTACAGCAGGGGTGTCAAACTCAAGTCCTGAAGAGCCGCAATCCAGCATGTTTTAGAATTCTCTCAGCTCCATCACACCAGATTTGAATCAGTGGATGATTACCAAGCTTCAGCAGAGCTTGGGGACTTCCTGAAGATTACTTGCCAGTAAATGTCTTTGAACAGGTCATCCATCTGTTTGTTTCCTGTCGGTTGGACTACTGTAACTCCCTTTATGATGGCCTGGAACACTCCTCCTTACATCAGCTACAACTGGTTCAAAATGCAGCAGCACGTCTGCTAACTGGTACGAGGAAACGTGATCACATCACTCCAGAGCTCGCCTCTCTGCACTGGTTTCCCGTACGCTACAGGATCCAGTTTAAAATACTGCTTTTTGTTTTTAGATCCCTCCATGGCCTGGCTCCCCACTACATAGACGACCTACTGTCTGTCTACACTCCGGCCAGGAACATGAGATCTAGTTCCCGGTCCTTATTAGTGATCCCAAGAACTCGGCTTAAGACTCGACGTGATAGAGCGTTCTCAGTGGCTGGTCCTAGACTCTGGAACAGCCTTCCACCACATCTCAGGACCTCACAGAGCCTGGAGGACTTTAAGTCCTCTCTTAAAACTCACTTCTTTAATCTGGCTTTTAGTACAGGTTGATTATAAATCCCTCAGGGTTATTATGAAACGTCTTTATGACCGACATCAACCTCCGCTGAGAGCTGAGCGTTTAAACAATCTCTGAGATCAAGCTGCAAAAATGAGTTTAGTGACATCAAGTGTCCTAATGACATCATTGTGTTTCTGTGTGCGTGTGTCTGTCAGGTGCGAGCGCTGCGACCGGAGCTTCACCCAGGCCACCCAGCTCAGCCGCCATCAGCGACTCCCCAACGAGTGCAAACCGGTGAACGACAGCAGCGAGTCCATCGAGGTGGATTAACCTTTGACCTTTCGCTGACTGTCTCCTGATTCCAAACGTCTCTCTGGTTTTTACTCTCCGTCCACTCAGACAAACGGCTTTTTCTTTGATTGCTGCCGTTTGGATTTTTCTGGCGCAGCAGCAGTGATTCCTACCCACAATGCATCAGGCTTCATGATACAGACGCACAAAAAAAGACTTTATAACTTCAGGATCTGAAACCAGAACTTTGATCTCTGATACAAACAGCTGATTCAAAGAGTCACTTCGTTAAATCTGATTAAACATCCAGGTAGCAGTAAAACTATTAAATTTATTAAAAACAATAAAATCATCAGGATTCATTAAAACACCCCCAGTGAGCAGGTTATGGTTAAAACCTCATCAAACCTCCAGGCAGACGTGGAGGATGCAGTTCATTTTATTTTTGCTCAAAATATTTTTATTAAATCTTCATGTCTATTGTTTACAAAAAACCAGCATTCAAACCAATCACAAAGACCCCCCCCCCAAAACAAAAAAACAACAGGAATATGATAAATTGATTTTATTTGGTAAAAAGGGCAGAAAATCTATTTTCTTTGTTTCTTTTGTTCATTTGTTTTGATTTGTAAATTCAGTTTTTCCTTTTGAATGAAAAATAAATAAATAATAATAATGAGCCTGAATTGAATGGAAGAAAAAGCAAAGCCAGACTTTACTTGAGATTTAAAACCTTTATTTTTAAAGAATTCTGCAGATAAAATATAAAATAAATCTTTTTACTGAAATGTTTCCATCGAGTGGTTAAAGTTCAGCACATTTTAAATTAAAACCTACCTTTTCCTGTTGTTTTAGGATGATTTAAAGTGAAGCGTTTGTTTGGTTCAAAGTCAGGTTGAACTATTTGCTCTCTGGGTTAAATCTAGGAGTCCTGCTCACTGCCTGAAAACAACTGTTAGCTTTAATTTCGTTAAATGTTTCATGTTTTTGTGTCGTCTGGCTCAGTGTGAATGTTGTGGACTGAGGAGAGGAAACTGACCCAACAAACCAAAGATTCTTCCTCCTCTCAGACTCTGAACCTCCAGTCGGATCCTCTTTGGACTCTGATATTTATTGAAGACTTTTAGGGAACCCAACGCGTTTCCTACCAAAGAAAACTTTGTAAAAACTGGGACAAACATCCTGGAAAACCAAAAACCCTCCAGCCTGTAGCTTCAGCTCTGGATTTCTTTACTTCTCTGCACAACATCGATACCAAAGGAGGAACCAAAGCAAACGGACCGAGGAGCACAACTCCACCACTTTATGCATTGTAGAAAGAGACAAAAACATAAATTATATTTATCTTCATATCATCCTGCAGGCACTTTTGTTTTAACGTTGATTTTTGCAGCTCTGATGTTGAAAAATGTAAAACAAAAAAAAAGATTTCTTATAGAAATAATCTCGCGGTGGAGAGTCGGACACAGCATGTCATCGTTGGTTACAGTTTCTGCTTCCTGTTTTATACCTGAACTTTCTCCTCTCATCATCTGAACAAACCAAAAACTTGAGAATCGTTTTCTCCTCTCCGCCGTCCTAAATGTTGTTTCAGAGTTTATTTGTTACGCGGCGTTTGTCCACGAGGACCTCAGATGTGTAAATAGCCCTGAGGACACACTTTGTGTTACCGAGGCGCAAACTGTCGTTAAACCAAAAAAAGGGTTTTGTGCCTGAAAGTTAAAAAAGCTTTAAAATGTTAATAATCTGAAAAATGCTCACGTCCAAAGACCAACGCAGTCCAGAACCTGGAAGTCTGCAAACCAGAACTCAAGAGAGACGCTAAACCAAAACGTCTGTAAGAGTTTAAAACGTCTCATCAGAAACCAAAGAACAGCTGCTGTCCATCAAAGTTCTGCTCATTCAAAATTTAAATAAACAACAAAAAACTTTTTTTAAAGTTCCTTAAATTTCAGCTAAACAACAAAAACAAAGTGTTGTTTAGAGACAATGAAAACTTTAGTAAATTTAATAACTGAAATTAACAAAAACATTAATAAAGATATTTATTTATATATATATATACATATGTAATTTTATTTTCCTAAACTGGTTCATGTTCAATAACCAACTCTAGAAGCCAAAAGCCAGAGCTGTGACTCTTTATTGCAACCAAAATGACCAATCAAAATGTTAGAATCGTGCATCTACTTATTTAAAAACACAACAATTAAAACTAAATATTTAAGTGATTTAAAGCCAAAGTAGCAAAAAGAAAAACTACGTGATTCTTTTTTCTTTATTGGCCCCAAAATCTCACTGGGCTCCAGCCCTTGGAGATGAATCAGGAATGTCGTTCTCAAGAAAGTTTCCAAAATTTCATGCAGGTTCTCAATTTTCTGGGGAGACCTTCCGTCACTTGAATTTTAAAGAGATTTTCCCTCTCAAAAAAAGTCAGAGTTGTTGCATGCATCTCAAAGCTGTCTCGAAGCCATCTCAAACTCGTCTTAAACCTGTCTCGAAAATCTCAAACTCGTCTCAAACCTGTCACAAACTTGTCTCAAACCTGTCTTAAACCTGTCTCGAAGCCATCTCAAACTCATTTCGAAGCCATCTCAAACTTGTCTCAAACCTGTCTCAAACTCGTCTCAAACCAGTCTCAAACTCGTCTCAAACCTGTTTCGAACCAGTCTTAAACCGGTCTCGAACATCTCAAACTTTTCTCCAGCCTGTCTCAGTTTAGTTTCTATGAGTCAAAAAGTACCAGAAATATGAGACAACTTTGAGAAAAGTTGGAGACCAAACGGAGAATAAAATTTGAGTAAAATGAAAACAAATTAAGACATAATTAAGACACTTTGTGACTAAATTGCAACAAGAAAATTAGCATGACTGCCATAAGTACATCATATGTACCACTAAAGCCAACCAGATACAAAACTTACCATAAAGGTACCCATTTTAAATTAATTACAAATACAATTTCAAAAACATTTCTCACAATTTAGTGTCTCCAACTAGTCTCTAAATATCTCAGCCCAGCGAGGAACCAGATTTAGAGGAGGTTGAGACCAACTTGTGAATAAATTGACTTAATTAGACCCTAAAACCCTGTTCCTGTGAGGACAGTTCACTTTTCGTAGTTCAGGCTTCAGCCTTTAGAAACAATTAGCAGCATGTTTGATACAATAAACAATAAAATGTCATTGTTATAGAAAAAACTTTGATTTTTTAATGTTTTTGTCATGTAGATATTTGAGCATCAGTCACTGGTTGATCCTAAAGTCTCTGATTTTCTCTGATTCTGTTTTAAACTCTGAAAGATGAAAACTTTTTAGAAAAATCAAAACTTCTTGTGAAAACCAAAGAGACGCTTTTAAACTCTTACAGATTCTACAGAGTGAAAGGTGTTTTTATTTTAAATGATGATGATGTAAATACCAACGAAGGGCGCGTTATCAGACGGACCCGTGGGGGGGCGGGGCCTGAACCAGGACAGGTTCATTCTCTGACTTTCACAGGATCTGACGTCACGTTAGAAAAGCTTCAGCTCAGCTCTGAGAGCAGCAGATGTTTCCAAACCTGATCTATACTTTTATAAAACTGACCCGGTCGGTCTCTGGGATCAGATCTGATGATCATCTGGATTCAACCCCATCTGTTTTGACTTGATCTTGTTTGCATGATTTCCCAAATCTTGTTTTGTCTTTTTTTACTTAAACAATCGAACAGAATGAGATCTAAAACCAAAAAGACTTTGTTCCACTGGAAATAAAACAGAAATCCAGTTTGGATTCTTATCAGAAACCAGCTCTGTGGCTTTTTCATGCTTTTCACGTAGTGCCTTAGAGATAGGACAAGGAGCTCGGACGAGGGGAAGAGCCGCTGCTCCTCCACATCGAGAGGAGCCAGTTGAGGAGGTTTGGGGATCTTGTCAGGATGCCTCCTGGACGCCTCCCAGGGAGGTGTTTCAGGCATGTCCTGCTGGCAGGAGGCCCCTGGGTCGACCCAGGACAAGCTGGAGGAAATACATCTTCAATCTGACCCGGGAACACCTTGGGGTCCAGCTGGAGGAGCTGGCTGAGGAGAGGACGGTCTGGGATGCTGCCCCTGAGACCCGGACCGGCAGAAGACGACGAGGCGAGGTTATCTACTGAGAACTGATGAGTTTTAGTGTGTTTCTTTAATTTTATGAAGCCATGTTAATGTATAATATGTATGTGTATGAAGGTATGACGCTCCTGGCCTGAAAACGACTCCGGCTCTGGAATAACTTTCTTTTGTTTTTAAATTAAATATAATTTCCAGGATTAACGACCTTCGAGGTCTCAGCTTTTAGCATCAGGACGTTTGTAAAGGTTACATCCTGAGTAAATCTGACCCGTTTAGAGTCAGAAGGTGTTTGTTCTGTAGCGACCAGCTGCCTCTACTTACTGCTAACAATCTGCAGCTCCGACTTTCCACTTTCCGTCTGATTTCAGAGATTATTCCTGCGAGGATTTGACAAATTCGCCAAAAACAAACAGAGTCGCTGCTTTCAGGCATCAATCATGGCTGTTTTTTCACCGTGGGAACCGGATCCAAACCCACAGGTCAAACAAACCATCGCACAGCAACAAGTTTCAGGACTTTAACAACCTTTTTTCATTTGAACAGGCCCAGATCAGGTTTCATGTAATGAGATTACAGCAGGGAGAGTTTTACTGTTAGAGTGAGAGAAGAAAAACGAACTGTTGAGTTTGATTTGTTTGAACAAGTTCAAAGAAAAAAGAATTTTAGTGGAAAGAAGGAAGAAAAACACCTGATCCACAACAAAGTAATATAAAAAACATGAAGTCACCAGTTTATCCAACAACTTCAATTTATTAATATTAAGATTTTCTTTAAAATATTTAGATATTAAATGATTTTAAATCTTTATAATTATATATTTAAAATTATTTTAAACATTTAAAGTTTTTTTTTTAGATTTTGATTTAATTCTATAAATCCAGATTTGGTTTGAAATATTAATTAAATGTAATTTTAAAATCCTTTTTAAATCATTTATTATTTATTCATAATTAGTTTTATGAATTTAATTCTATAATTAAAGTTATGACTTTTTATATTTATATTTTATTTTCAATATTTAGGTTTTACATCATGGACTTAGCATTTCTTTATAATAATTATAATTCACTTTATATATTTAGATTTGAACTATTTAGTTTGAACGGTTTGTGTTTAGATTAGGTTCTAAATATTTAAACAAAACATTATAAAAAGTTAATTTCCTGAGACGAGTCCGGACCAGAGAAGGTATTTAATCATTTTCAGGTCATAAACGATAGTTTCGTTTTGGACGTTATGGTTCAGGTGAGTTTCAGCTGATGTGGAACCGGATCTCACGGGAAACGAACGTCGTGGTTCTGGAGGTTAAAGCTTTGGTTTTTCTTCACAGACTGAAGGTCAGTTTGATGTTCTGGACTCGTTGGATCCTGCCTGCGGAGACTTCTGGGTGTGGGACCTCCTCCAGGACCAGTCTGACTGAAGAGCGCGTAGAAACCAGACGGTTGTACCACCCTGGGTGTTTTTAATGGGGGTTAATGGTTTGCTTTGAAGGAACTTCCTGGTGGATGCTGGGATACGAAGCAGACGACAGGTCGCACTTTCAAAACTAAATAGTTCTGAAGAATTTTTCTTCCTGTTTGAATTGGAAACACGTTTGAGGTGAAAAGTAGGAAAATCTGTCAGCTGGTAAACTCCAGATATTTATTAGTATTTAGTTTAAAAGACACGTTTATATTTAGATTGTAAATCATTAGAAAGTATTTTATTTTTAATTCCACAAACCTGTTTTTACTGTTAGGAGCTAAATGTGAATAAATTTACTTCACAATCTGCACCTCATCATTTTTAAATTTGAGTAAATCAGGATGTTTAATACAAACGTGAAGCTTTTCTTTTGGGCCTCAGCTGTCTCACTGAAGGATTGTGGGACTTTTTGTTTGAGCTCACAGAGAAACAGCAGATTTAAACTGAACTTTAACCTGAATCCTGATGATGGATCAGCGTCGGTTTCATTTTATTTTTTAGGAATAAAAAACTAAATGTGTTTTTTCTGTTTTCTCGTCCTTCGAGCTTCAGGAAACGAGGAGCTTCAAACTCAAACAGACGCTTCCTGAACCTCTGAGCTGCAGGTCGACGAGCGCCGAGGTAAAACTCACTTTAAAAGTTTTCCAGTTTTTTTGTTTTATTTTAGAAACTTTGATGATTGCTTCACAGAGATTCAGAAACAAACGACACACACTTAGTCTCACACATTTAGAATTAATTAAAAACTAAAGAGTTCAGACTCTAGAGCCCCCGGTGTCGGACAGAGCCCGAACCATCAGCTGCTTCTGAGGTCGTCGCCGTTTTTCCCTCCTTTAGTGTTAACACACACCTGTATGCTCCGGAGTAGATGATCAGTTAATTAATAATCTGATCATCTTAAATCCTCTGGGAGCTCAGACAGTGGACTGGTTTTTGTAGCTTTATTTTTTCGATCTGTAATCACCTCTCTAACCTCTGAAGAAGTAATCTGATTATTTGTGTAAATCCTGGAGGAACAGCAGCAGCCTGAGCTCCGTCACTTATCAGTCAGGACAAGTTTTATGAGCTGAAACAAAAAGTCAGCTGATAAAACGACGAGCAGGACATTCCTCAGTTTGACCTTCCTCCTCCTCCGTAGATCAGCAGCAGTTAGTTGTGTTAAAACACTTTTAATAATAAAACGTCATAAAGAAAACTAACATTATTTATAGATACTTTTAACAAAATTTAGTCATAAAATTAGCTTTAGAGTCTCAACTCTGTTAGGAAAAGGTTTGTTGCAGAGAATAAACCAGAGTAAATTAATATAAAAGGTTTTATTGCAGAAACTCATTTAATGTATGGTAATTTATAACAAACATACAGATAAAATAAATAAACTCCTGAGGCTGCAGCGCCACCTGCTGTCAGACATAGTTCACATAACGACCTAATAAAACTAATTAACTGGTTTCTGATTCATTTTCTTCCTTTGTGTGAAAATGAGACAGACATCAGAAAATCCTAAATAAAACGAGTTTTATCCTCATAAAGAGCCAAGGTTTGTTAGGATGAATAAAACGTCAGATTGTACCTGAACACACCATCTAGTTATTAAAACTCAATGACTCGTTTTACCGTTTTCAGTCTGTAAAATGTTTTTTTTCTACAGACGCAGCAGGAGAAAACTCCGGTAGGTGAGTAACTCTGACTTGAAGATGCTGATTCATTATGAGAAGTGAGATCATTTATTAACGAACGGTTAGAGGTCTGTGATTGGTCGTCACAGTGTTTTGTCCCTCATGGCTTCCTGTATCTGTCTGTTGAGCTCGGTGATGATCCGGTCCTCGTGGGTGTAGACTCCCGTCCTCAGCAGCGTCTCTCTCTCCTCCAGCAGGCGGCTCAAGTGTTCCTCAGCGCTCTCATTTAGGGTCAGGCTGGGGGCGGGGTCAGGCTCAGAGGGGGTGTGGCCTAATCTTTCTTCCTGCTTTTTTAACCTGGAAGCAGAAACGAGTTACACTGTAAACACCTTATCCTGAAGGTCCCAGATCATTGACACGTAAGGAACAACAACACAAAAAATGAGTGAGGAGAACGTAAATAAAATAAACTTGCTCATACATATTGCATGTTAGATGAGTGTGATAAACGGGCAGTGTGAGTTCAGAGCCGTGATTGCTTTTGGGTAGAAACTGTTCCTGAGGCGGTTTGTCCTTCGCTCTCATTGCTCTGGATCTTGAACCATCGGGGGGTGTAGATCTGTTCCAGCCCATTATTCTAATCTACAGCAGACGAGGGAGAAGGTGTTACACTGATGGATCGGATCAGAAGGAGCCGCCGCTGGGGGTGCAATAGTCCTAATTTTGTCCCCAGTTCCTTTGCAGTAGGGTAAAACTTGATACCCGTTTCTACGTCGTCTGGATAGGACGCCCTGATACAATTTTAGGTAGTGTGACAGAACACCTAACTCATTGTGGCGCTAAGCTAATGAATTGTGTCAAACACATGGAAGCTTGATGAATCTAATGTATCCATCTTATGTTCAAATGAAGGCAACTGGACTTGTTTGGGTCCTTGAAGACGTTTCTCTTCTGATCTGAGGAGCTTTGTCAGTGGATCCTCCTCCTCCCTACACCCTGAGAGGTCGTTGGCTCTGTTGTGTTGGACTGGTCCTCTTGAGTTCTGATCAGATGCAGGAATGTGTGAATTAGACAGAAACTGACTGGGGATCAGGTTCAGAGCTGCTTTATAGGAGCTGGAAAGGTGAAACCTGATGCTTCCTTTACTCTTCTCTGTCTAAAATGTGTCCCTTGTCCTTGAGGTTTAGGTGGACTGCTGAGTCTTGATCTGAAGAGGTGGCTCCATGTTCTTGTGTAGTAGTTTAGTTTCTTTCTCCTATGTAGAGGTCTGGACAGTCCTCACTGCACTAGACTCATAAACAACACCACTAAGCTGCTGTCTGGGGGTGTTGTTGGGTTTAAAGTTTAGAAGATTCTTCTCAGTTTCTCTGAGACTCACATCACCCACTGGAGCACAAACTGTCAGTCATCAGGACTTTACACCATCGGGCTGAGAGCATTCCCACCAGCTCTCCAGACCTGCAGAGACCCAAACTGGGTCTTAGATAAATCAGCAAAGAAGTCTGGAAAAGACAAAGACAACAGGAGCTAAAGCATCGTCATCCCATACGTAGCAGGAGTCTCAGAGACACTGAGAAGAATCTTCTCCAAACACAGCATCCTGATAAACTTCAGACCCAACAACACCCTCCGTTCATCCAGACCTCTACGTAGGAGAAACTAAACTACCACAAGAACATGGAGCCACCTCTTCAGATCAAGACTCAGCAGTCAAGGACAAGGGACACATTTTAGACAGAAGAGTAAAGGAAGCATCAGGTTTCAGTCTAATTCACACCTTCCTGCATCTGATCAGAAGAGAAACGTCTTCAAGGAACCAAACAAGTCCAGCTGCCTTCAGTTAAAAACCTTTTGGGGTTTTCTTAATAGCCCTATTCCTGACGAGCTTTATGGAGATGCTGATTTTATTTTCCACCAGGACTTTACACCTGACTGCGGGTATCGATGCTACGTGGGCTTCCATCACAGCTCCACAGGCCGATCTCCTCCATGACACCAAGCACTGATGCAGGAGGACATCAAACCAACTCATGTGGATAGAAATGAACAGACTTTTCAGAAACCTGATCCTTTTGTTATTGATTTCATTATCTGTAGCCATAATCAATCATACAAGAAATAAAGACCTGAAAACGTTCACTGTGTGATTGATCTAATATGAGAGTCAGGCGGGGAACCAGAGCTGAGGATGGTCTGTCTCCGACTACCTCCGTGACCTCTTCCCCAAACATCCACGCAGTGGTGAGAGGTTATCTCAAGGTTTGGGATGTTGTAGGACAGTGTTGAGCAATCCTAGTTCTCCAGGGCTGGTACCCAGCATGTTTCAGAGGTTTACTCGCTTCAACACACCTGATTTAAATGTCAGTGAATCTTCAAGGCCGTCAGAAGCCTCTTAATCACCACTAAAGGCCGGTTCACACGGCAGGATTTTTAACCCGATTCTTTTCTTCCGACAACCTTAAAGACGTGCCTGATCTGGGAATGTTTGTGTGATCCCACCACACTGTAGGACCAGAACAGTCAGAGTCTGTGATTTTTAAAGGAACATTTCTCACCGTGTGTGGTCTCTTATGATTTAGAACCGGCCTTTATTCAGATCAGGTGTGTTGACACATGAAAACCTGTGAAACATCCAGGAATGCTCACCTCGTCTCTGCAACATGGTGTGGTCGCTGGGGGGCGGAGCCTGTGGACCAGCCCTTTACCCCTTGCTACGGTGATGAAGGATCTAGTGAAGACGTCTGACTACGACCTTTTTTAAACGGCGTTCCTTGGTGTGGAGGAGAGCTGCTCATCCTCACCTGTTGAGTTCGTTCTTGATGCTGTCCAGCTCCTGCCGGTCGTGTCGGACCGCCTCCTTCTCCTCCGTTGCTAGGTAACGCAGCCTCATGGCCTCCAGCTCCGCCTGCTGCTTCTTCAGTCGAGCCATGGCGTTTTCCTGCTCGCGCTGCAAACAAAAGCCATGAATCAGATTAGACTCCAGATGTTCTCAAATCAGAACGGTTCTCATTACAGACGCTTTAACTGGCTCAGACACGCTGACCTTCTGGAGTTTGGACGCTCGGCCCCGAGCAGCACTGAACTCATTACATCAAAACTGAGATGATTCAAAAACATGACCTCTGACCTCTGTGCTGAAACAATGTTTATTTTCTAATTAGAGCGCAGAGAGCAGCTCCATGATGAATCTGTCTGCGTTCACGTTTTCATAAAAACCTCCCTGAGAAAAATGTTGTAGGACTGAAAGAATTCACACGCCGACCAGCAGAAAGGAACCTCCATAAAACTGTCCTGAAGTCATATTTCTCTCAGCTTTAGGCCCAAATTCACCCAAAACACTGATCTGGGTTCAGTCCAGATAAATCAGAGGAGGGGAATAAAACGTCTGTAATTATAAACCAACCATAACAACCTGCTGAATTAAGATCACCAGAAATACTCGTAAGAACCACACCCACCAGTGACATCACTCAAAGCAGGCGGAGTCTCTAGAAACAGGAAGTAGTCCTCTGATTACTAGTCAGATCAGGGACAAACTAGCAGACAATTTTCAGGAATTTTAAAAACTCTTGCTCTAAAAAGTCCTACAGAACTATTAGCAGCAGCAGGAACAAAAGCCACTAAATTCAGTTAGAATATGTTGAACAGGTCGACTGATGTCACCGTTCGTTAGCTGCTCTGCTAACGGGGTGGAGGCGCTGGGAATCTGCTCTGATGAAACGCAGCCGACCTGATCTGGATGGGAAAACTAACATTTTCCCCTGATTTTCACACGCCTGACCAGCACCTCACAGAGAGGAGCCGGTGTGTTGACTCAGGCCCGGCTCTCTGTGGACCATTAGTGGTCTGAATTACAGGCTGTTTTAAGGATAATTACAAGAAAAACAAACAGGCCAAACATTTCCTCTGGCGTCAGCTGCCAAAGACAACCTGAGTCCGAGGTGATAGCGAGGCCTCGGCGGGGCCCAGAGAAAAATGACAAAAACTCCGAAACCAAAGCAGATTTCTGACGGTTACACGACTCACCGAGTCTGATTTATAACCACGGAGAGAGCGTTTTCTGTTAGTCTGAACTAAAGGAACCAATCCAGGGTGTGTGTGTGAAGTACATTCTAAAAACCAAGTTAAACCAAAGAGCTGAGCAATAATGAAATGTGTAAAATACGACGACACAAAGCAGAAACTAAACAGGAATAAACCAACGGGGGACCCCCAGGAGCAGCTGGTCAGCTGATCTAAGGGCTGGTGAGGGAAAGTAACGGGGGGGGGCGAGACCCTTCAGGCATTTATGAGTCAAATGGTGACGAGTAAAGAGGACAGGACTGATGAGAGCGGGAGACCTAACTTCTACCAACAGAGGTGTGATTACTCCAGGTTATTCATCTACAGTGAAGTCCACAGCCTCCTATCACATCACTCACTGTGGGTGGAGCCTCTGTAAACAGGAAGTCATCCACTGACTGGAGCATATGTATTTATAGAGCTCTTTCTAGAGCGCTCTACACTCCCCAAAGGTGGGTGAAGCGTCTCCAAGGAAACAACGACAATGTAACCCAGCTGAAACTGGGATCAAACCCTCTGGTTACCAGACGGCCGCTCTGCCTACTGAGTTACACGCCGCCCGATGTTCATGGCTAGTCGGATCAGGAGAGACGCCGCTGCAGATCGGTGACACGTTAGCAGCTAATTTTCAGGTATTTAAAAAAGTTAAAAATGTCACAGCGATGTGTTGTTAGCCGTTTGTAAACCTCTAATTTAGCATTCTAAATAAGGCTTCAGAACGTCACCTGTCAACAGCTGCTCTCCCATAATTCATCCTGTTTGTATTTAAACTCCAGAACATCTTTCTTCATATTAAAGTTACCAGCTCTGTCCAGAAACCCAGACTTCAGGACGTTTGTTGTATTTTTCCTCTTTTAGATGATGATGAATCTGGACAGGAGCTGAGTGAAACTCTCTGCTCTGTCTGAGAACAACGAGTCCTTGAATGATCCTAAACTTTTGGTTCTTGTGGAAACATTCTGAAGTTAGATGAGTCTTTTCAGCTGGACACAGATCAACTCCTGGTTCTTAGAATAAGAACGATAAACGTTGGTAAAACAGACTTCATCTCAAGCAGAACCCGTTCTAAAGTCTGACGCTCCACCTTGACTTTGATTTCTCTCTCTGGTCTCAGTTTTAAGGTGGACATTTTTAATGACAGAAGAGGGTCGTAAACTAAACTGATGACTGATGGTTAAAGAACCTCTTCATGTCAGCGATACGTGTCACTTTTAATTGATCCATTAAAAAATAACATTCTGAGAGTCTTTCTAACATGAAATGTGACTGAATGCATCGACACTCCTAAAGCTTAGAGGACGACGAGGGTGAAACGTGGTTTTGGTGGTTGCTGCTCCAGACGATAAGCAGCAGATAAAAACGAGTGGAGGAGTTCAGGAATGTGGTCTGGTAGATGGAGGCCTCCGCCGGCTCAAACTTTAACAACAAGCAGCGCAGATTAAATATCAAACTAAACCAGCTTCATCTCACCCGACTTCATACAAGGTCACTTTTTAAAATTTGGCAGCTTTCTACCAAATCTAGGCTTCAAATGTAAAAAAAAAAAACAACTTGATCTTCATTCTGCAGCTTTTGAACTCAACATGGTAGTGACCTTTGACCTGCCACCTGTTTAGTTCTTGTCCTCTAAAGATTAGTTTGATCATTTGAAATTGTTTAATGTTAATCTGAAGAGAAAACATTTCAGCCTCTGAGACCCGAGCGTCTGGATCAACACCGCTCACACTGGGGATCCAGAATATTCCAGGAATGACCAGTGGGAACCAGTCGAGACTCTACTGGGACCAGTTAACTCTGATGTTTGAACCCTTGTCTGACCGAACTCCCAACACGCCAAACGGACTTTAAGGAAATCAAACTTTATTCTGGTTGTTGAAAGGATTTCTGCTCTGATTTAAAGTGATGAGTAGAATCAGGCTCTATTTAGGCTCATGACCACAGCTGTTCTTTACTGGTTTTATTTTAGATTTTTCTACAATCTAGTGTCAGAATTCATGTCTAGAGACACGAGGTGCACCGCTTAGCCCCGTCTATAGAAGCTCGACTGTGTCTCTATGAAGACATCTATATCATTACTGGCCCCGTAGCGTCTAAAGCAACAGCATCTGGATGGAGACGTGTTATTAGTCCAGACTAAAGCCTCTTTTACGCTCCGCTGTGTGAAAACGCTAAATGCTACATCGTCTTAGTGACAGGAAGTGCTGTTTTAGGAGCTGTCATGTGTTTCTTCTTTATGAAAATTAATTGTTTTTAAAAAACAAGTTCCAGGGTGGAAAAATAAAGTGACTCTTTGTTTTCATCGGAGGTGTGTGTTCACAACTGAACAGTTTGTGACCCGAAATCATGGGAAACTTATAGAAGTTATTCAACATGACTTCACAAAGTAAGAGCCGTCGTGCACGTGGAGAGGAGGGGGGTTTCTATTTTTAGATGCAGACGTAAGCTGCAGAATAAATGATACTAATGGTAATTAGTAACGTAAGGGAACATAAAAGGTTGAACTCTAAAGGGAGGAAGTGTCAGTCAGTGGACGTTTCTAGGAGCACACAGCAGTGTTAGAGAACTAGTGAGCATTTTAAACACGACAGACATAAGTCTTCAGGGCTTTAGACTCACTTTCTGCACTGGTTGCACCTAAATCTTTTTCTACCGGCACAAAAGTTAGGTGCACCCAAATTTACAGTTTTATAGGTTCCCTTTAAAAAAAAAGATCTGTCCATATAATTAATATTAAGTCCTTAATGAGTAATTAACAAGCTAGTAAACAAAGTTCTTTATCTGAAGCTGAATCGTATCAGATGGGTAACCTACTGAAAAGGTAAAGAGCTTCAATCAGTTCAAATGTTTTAACTTCATGTTTCTCAGGAACGTCTCAACCTGAACATTTCATGGCTAAATGTCTGATGACGATCCTCCATTATGGACTCCTGTCCCTCAGGTGGACTCCTGTCCCTCAGGTGGACTCCTGTCCCTCAGGTGGACTCCTGTCCCTCAGGTGGACCAGGGTTCCTAAAGGTTTCTTCTAGTCAAATTTAAGTCTTTTTAAGACCTTTTTAATACCCATTTCACAGATCTACCAACAAGGAAAAACACAAATTCTTGAACATATGTTCATTTATTTTTAAAAGAAATGTGGAATGTGCAAAGAATGACAAGTTATTTAATCAGAATAATGGTGGTTGACAAATGAAACCTTTGAGGTGAAATGAGATACGGAGAAGTTACAGACAGCACACATTTTAAGACCCAGATATCAAAATTCAAGACTTTTTCAAGTCTTTTAAAGGTATTATTTACAAATTCATAAATTCAATGCTTTCAAGACTTTTTAAGAACCCTGTGGACCTCCTGTCCCTCAGACCGACTCCTCCTGTAGTTTGGTCTCTAGATCTTTGGCCTTGTCTAAATGTTTAATATTGTAGGAAAATATTACAATGTACAAAGCTAATAAAATACCTGATCAATAAACATTTAGAAAATGTTTTAGAATAGTTATAATTTAAAAGAAACTGAAGTCTTTAAAAACCTGATTAGAACTAAAGAGAAGGAATTGAGTATTTCTGTAAACAAGAGTAAAATTATGTATTAAAATTATTTATTAATTAGGTAATTAAATGTATTTTTAAATGTTTTAAATCAAAGTTATGAGGTCATTATGAAAATGTAAATGAAGATGAGACTAAATGTAAAAGTTAGAACAGGAATGTGGTGGAAACTGATTTCATCTTTTTTTGTAAAAAGAGGCAGAAAATAATATTTTTTCCTCTCGGCTCCTTTTCATTCCTGTTTATTTTGTGTCTACATTCTGTTTGCTCTTATTTTTGAATGAAATAATAAAAAGTTAGTTGATCATCGTCTTGTCTGATGATCATTTTGCTGCCTGACGCTGAAAGGCAGCAGGTGGAGGAGACGCCAGTGGGCACTGCGTTAATGACGGTCTGTTATATCGTTGATAGATTTACAGAGTGGGTCGGGGGGGGGGACCGAGAGCCTCACATCTGACCCGCGTGCTGCCGTCTCCTCCTGAGCTGTAGTTCTTCATTAAATCCTCGTTGTCAGCGCGACATCGTCCTCGTTATTGTCGTCGGTGTGACCCATTAAAAGTTATATTTTTGTACCTCTGGTTTAATGCGTTTCTGTGGCTGAACCGTTGCAGATTTACTTATTTATTTTCCTGAACCGCATCAGTTCTAAGCTTCTGGAGCGGCTCTCTGATGAGGTCCGCTCATTTGACGACTCGTTCACAGATTTTGATTTGTCCCGTTAAGATTTGTAATTTAGAGTTCCAATGGTCTAATGCACGAAGCACAGGAGGACATTTTTTTAAATTCAAACAGCTGTCGCACTGGCGTGACCCGTGATATTTTTTAGTCGCACCTTTTAAAAATTAGGTCGCAGTCTAGAGCCCTGGTCTTAACAACTTAACGAAGTTCTGAAACCTGCTCTGTTTACATTTAGAAACAAACTAGTAGTAATTAAATACTACTGCTACTAAACAAGCTGGAACTGTTTACATGTTTCCTGTAAGTTCACAATTCTCTGCTGCAAAATTAATGGAGTTTTGCAAAAATAAAATCAATCTCAAAAACTGTCCAATTTTTACAAAACTGTAAAGGATTCTGCTCGCAAAAAAAAAAAAAAGATCACTTCATTTTAAAGGAGGGTTTAGAGTCATCAACAACTCCAACTAAACTTTTAGATTTATTTAGGTTTTACACAAAAAGTAATAATTCACCAGAATCCATCTTCTCACTGATGATTGGGCTGGACGAGCCGCTGATACTTAAAATAATTAAAGTCTAATTAGTTATTAGAAGTTGGCTAATAGAGTATTTTTCCTTTAGTTGAACACGATGAAAACTGGCATCTGAAGGGTTCATGAAATCATGAATTCAACCTGAAACCTTCACTATTTCATAGCAGTTTAAAGTTTAAAACACAGATCTTGTAACTTTTAACAACTTTCCCTCCCTTTATCCCTTTTAGCAAGTCAAATCTAGGTAAAGGACCTCCTACTTTAAAAGCTGCTGGGCTCAGATCTTTAATCTCTTTGTCTCAATATTTTTACTTTGAAAAGAACAACTTCAGCTCCTTGTCCCAATATTTTGAATCCGAGCGTCTGATCTAATACCTCGGTCCTGTTTGGGCATTAACTCTCCGGACTCCCGGGTCGTGAAGCACATTATCCCTCAGACAAGAATTTTTATGATCCGACTTGAGCTAAACAGCACGCCGCGCGAGGCGCTGAGAGGAGAGGATAAATAGACGAGGAGAGACGGAGGAAAACCAAACAGGCGGCGGCTTGAAAATCAGCCGAGCGCCAAGACGGATGGTCGTGTAAACACTCGGCTGATATTTTATAAAAAGCCAGAGTGTGACATCTGAATAGTTAGCGCCCGACTCGCTTATTGCTCAACACAATCCCAGAGATGATTAATGGGAGGGGGGTGACACTCAGCGCTGAACACCCTTAGAGCTGCATAAATCACAGCGTGTTTTCTTTACAATGATGTGGCACTTAGAGGGGGGAGGAAAGGAGGAGAGATAAGAGAGTTAAAAGACTGAGTGAAGGCTGGGAAAATAAAGAAAAGGCTCTGCTAAACGGCAAAATCAGAAAGAAACAGTTCAGGTGTGAGGAGTCAAAGAGAGGAAAAGAATAAAACTTTAGTCTAGACCTCCAGCTGGTTTGTGTCGGAAACAGTTATTAGTTTGTGTGTGTGTGTGTGTGTGTGTGTGTGTGTGTGTGTGTGTGTGTGTGTGTGTGTGTGTGTGTGAACATGTTCATCTAGCACTGTGAGGACCAGCCCTCTGTCCTCGGTAGGCAGCAGAACGTCTGTCGCCTGTTTCAGGACCCCGACTCGTTTTAGGAGTTCCGTTTGATTAATTAGGGTCCGAACAAACCGGGGTGTGTGTGTGTGTGTGTGTGTGTGTACTGACAGAACCTAATTTCTTTTACCTCTTTATGTCGACTAAATATTTTACCTAGCCGTGAAAACAAACGTCTTCGTATTTGAACAAAAACAGTAAAGTTACCAGAATCAAACTAAATGTAAATAAAGCTGAAATATAAACACCTTACGTGGAACTTCTACAAACACGATCTACACCAACGTGCCTGAAGAACAGCCGTCTGCTTGGTGTAAATTCTACAAGCGGAGAAAAACGGTGAGGAGTCAGAGGAGTGAGTCTAGTTGAGGGTTGGACTCCTCCAGGGCTGCCCTTTGTGTTCAGAACCTTTATGGACAGAACTTCTAGGAGCAGCCGTGGTGTGGAGGGTGGCAGGAGGATCTCGTCTCTGCTTTTTGCGGATGGTGTGGTCCTCCTAGCTTCACACTCTGACCTTCAGCTCCTGCTGGGGAGGTTCACAGCTGAGTGTGAAGTGACTGGGATGAAGATCAGCTCCTCCAGATCTGAGACCATGATTCTCGACCGGAAAAGGAGGAGAGGTCCTAACTCAAGTGGAGGGAGATCGGCCGATGACGACGCCGAGTCAGAGAGCAAGGCTCCATATTTACCTGTTGATCTATGTTCATGAGCTTTGGGTAAAAACTGAAAGAACAAGATCATGAATACAAGCGACTGAAGAGTTTCCTTCACAGCCTTAGAGACAGGGAGAGGAGCTCTGACATCCGGAAGGGACTCAGAGAAAAACGCTGCTCCTCCATGTGGAGGCAGGAGGCCCCCAGGTCGACCCAGGACACTTTGAAGGGCTCAGATCTCCAGGCTGGCTGTGAAGAGGAGGGTCTGGGCTTTCCTACTGGAGATGCTGCCCGTATGACCTGGACCTGGGTTAGTGGAGGACAAGGAGTTGGATCCTCTCATTTCATTCCTTCTTTTTAAAGCAAAAAGCTGATTCTTTAGAACTTGTTGTTAAGATTCAAAACCTACGACCACCTTAAATAAGCCTCAGGATTTTAGTGGACTAGAAACGACTGGAGTCACTCCATCAGGTTCAGTTCTTCCTTTAAACCATGTGACGTCACACTGCTAACGGTCCTGGTGAGATTTATTTTACCGTTTGATCTCTTTGTATTGATCTGTGCCGTCAGTTTAGTTCTTGCCTTTTGGACTGTCGTTTTATTATCTTTGGTTTTTAATATCACGCCTCGTTTTTACCTCATGGACTTTTGAGTCTCGTTCACGTTTGAAAAACGCTTTAAAAATTAATGAGTTGAGCTGCTCGGTGTTCAGGAGTTTCACAGGTCAGATCATTTCCAGCACAACAGGGACGTCTACAACCACACAAACTGATGTGTTTGTGATCAAATCTGGATTCCCTGCAGTCTGAAGTCTTTAGATAAAGATAAAAGCCGAGGCGGAGCGTCGGACTGCTCAGTAAATAAATAATGAACAGGTTCTTTTTGAGATTTAACAACCTTTAAAATTTAAGAGTTGTTCTGCGTTTCCAGCATAAAGGACTCACCTGCCTGATCTACAAGAAATGTTTCCACAAGAACGTCAGAAAGTTTGGGATTATTAAAAAAACAAGTTGTTGTTCTCAGGCGGACCAAACACAGAGATTCAGGTAATCGATTACTAAAACACCGGACCGCTGCAGCCCGAGTCTTTAGGTTTAGGACCACTAAAGGTCAGAGAGCGGTACCTGTTTGAAGCGAGCGAGCTCCTTTAAGGCGCGACCCCACTGCTGCTTGTAGTGAAGCTTGGATTTGGTGGTGGACTCCAGCTTCCTCTCCAGTTCCACCTTAAAAAAATAGAGACAAACTTTAAAAACATCTGAAATGCTCAGAAGGTAAAAAACATGCTCGCTGTATAAAAATCTTTTAATTTATTCTTTACTCCATTAGTTACAAGTTTATTTTATCTTGAAGGATATTAATAAACAACATTTTATGTTAAAATAAAGCTTCTGTCAGCATTTTTGAAGTGAAAAATGAAAACGAATGAATTTAATAAAGCTGACGTGTAAAAACTGATGAAAAATAATTTATTATAAATATGAAGCTTTGTGTTTTTCCATTAAATGTTTTGACTGGTCCTGTATCCACAGCATTAAAGAGTGGATGAGAAAAAAACTGACCAATAAAATAAAACAACAACAGAACCCTTTGATGTTCTAACCAAGAAAAATAAAATGATCAATGATTGTTTTATCATTTTGATCCACTTTGGGTATTAAGGGTTAAGGGTATGCTTTTTATTCTTCCCTTCCTTTAGATATTTCTGTTACGTTCAGCGCCAACTTTAATAAGACGAAAACTAAAATATGATCCATCAAGTCAAAGGGAAATGTTTTAGATATCTTTAGGATTTTGTGTAGTTTATGGATTCATTGATAATTTCAGGTCAAATTTAACAACGTTTTTAAACTTTAACTTCCACACTAAAGCTATACATTCATTTTTGTTAATCTGGGGCAGTAAGTATTATAATCGATAGCTCAAAGTGTTTTTTTAAAGTGCTAGACACGAACTGAAAATCGGTTCTAGCACTAGAACATTCAATTTTATGAGACGAGGAATTTAAAGCTGCTATAGTAAATTTTCAAACAAGCTAGGTATCGCTAGCTGTTTTACAGAAACACGTCTCAGAGCTCTCACCCCTCCTGTCAGGTATGATCCTTATGCCACATCTCTTCTGGACCTGGGACCGCACATCGCCACAGTAACAATAGAGAGCAAAACACCAGCCGTTAAAACGCTATGCTAATGTTCACCCTGGTTTTTCCTCTTTCTACGTCCAAACGTTTTTAGTTTTCTGCTAACAGCCGCCTGTTTCTGTCCTTCTCTCACTTCCGGGATGTTCTGCTGAAAAATGCTCCAGTACGCATTAATGGAGGATCCAAGCAGTGCGGAAGTGAGGCGCTTCGGCGAGACAGACAGCCGGATTGTCCAATAGTTGCTTTTGGTCCAAAACGTCTGATTGGCTGAGGTTTTTAGAGAACTGCGAGGGAACCACCTTATTGTTTTATTTCAGGGTTTTTTCATCTCTACAATATATTTATAGCTATATTATGTTAGAATGTTGTTAGGAGGCATGAAAAAAAAAACGTTTAAAGCTCATTTGTTTACCAAATTACCTCTTTCACCTTTAAATAATGATTTAGTGCATCTATTTATTAACCTAGGAAGAGCTTGAATTTGATGTGTGTATAATTCCTGTAACAGTGAATACTGATGTAAAAATGACACAAACAATACTCTCTAATATTTAACTTTCTACTGAAAGCCCTTAGATTTATTACATTTTCTTTTTTTTTCTAGTGAAGTGCTAAGATAAGCGACTGAAATGTGGTCCACTAAGCGGTTCACCTGCCAGCTAACAGGTTATCAGTGAGGTCTTATTTAAAGCTGCAGCCTGAAGCAGCCCACCTTCTCCAGCGTCAGCAGGTTGATCTCTGACTGCAGTCTGAACTCAGGTCTGATGTTCTGCTGTTCTCTGTAGAGCTGGAACTCTTTCTCCAGCTGTTTGTAGCGAGACTCTCCGTCTGCGATCTGAACGACACAAAGTTTAAGGTCCCCAGGTGAATAAGACGCCCGTCAGGTAAACAGGCCCCGTCTCTACCTGCTGCAGCAGCCGGGCTCGCTCCTCCTCCATCAGCTGGACCTTCTCCCTCTCCAGCGCCACCCGGTGGTCACACTCCCGCTGCAGCCTCCTGCCCGCCTCCTGCAGCTCCTTCTGGGTGAGCTCGTGTTCGGACCGCAGCTCCCTCTGCAGCCGCTGAGTCTGAGCAGGAAGAGGAGAACGAGGTCAGGAAGCAGCTCGTTTCTCAGTTCAGTCAGAGCAGAAACAACAGATACAGGATTTAATGAGAGTGAAAACAGGACGTTTGACTCGTCATCAAGGTATTCATTTAGTCGACTATTCTGATGCTGTGAGTTTGTGAATAAACCATAAAGACCACGTTTAAGGTTTTATTACATTTAGATTTAATCATCTGCTATAAATCATTAGCTAAGATTTATATATAAGCAGACTAAAAAACACTGATATTAAAAATTATTCAACAAAAAAAAAATGCTGTCAGCAATTACAAAAAGTTCAAACTAATTTTGATCAAAACACAGAGAAACATTCATTCGTTTAAATTAGTGTTTAAATTAAAAATATATTTAATTTCTTATATTTGACTCTCCTCCTCAGTAAGCTTCTTATTCTAGTCGTTTCTCTGGTTTCATGTCAGACGACTGATGGACAAAATAAAGGGTTTTCTTTAAAACTGTTGAATTATTTCCTGTTTTATGATCAACTTTTATCACAAACATATTTGGACCTTTTACCTCTTAATGTTCATGAAATGACCCAATCATTTAATACTCCACATTGTTCATCTTTAAAGAGCAAATTGAAAGTTTTTTTTTTTTATTCTGATAAAATTCTGTCCAAAAATACTATTTGAAATGTTTATTGAGGGTATTTTGTTTTACAATACATTTTTTAAACCATTTTTCTAGTCCAAAGTGCCGCTTTTTGCAAAGCTTCTAAAAACGCTTTTTTTTTTCATATGTGGACCTGTGACGTCAGCTAAGGGAGCTCCTAGCTAGGTGGCGCTGCTTACAGTGTTGTCAGATGTAGATAAATAAAGTATTTGTAGGATAATTTAACACTCTGTACGATCAATAATCCCATAAATATGATCATTTGAGCCCTTTGTTGTGTGGAGTTTGTGTAACAGATGCTTGTTTTAATCATTGTGTAGATTTTTTAAAGCTAAACTACTTTAACATCTCAGACTGGCACCGCTCTAGTCTGCCAGCTGCCTGCTCGCTGTCGGCGATGAGTTGTTAGTTTTAGGTTAGAGCACTCTTTAATCAAGTCGGTGTGAATTCATTTTAATAAAAAATGCTAAATTATTATGTTTGTGATGCCAATCGCCAGTCTGTCAGGACACTGAGTCAACAACGGGACGGCTTCCTTACCGGTACGGTGACTTCTGTTTGGAGACAAAAAACTCCGGCGGTCCTGGTCTAGTCCAGGACTGGATGTGATGGAGTCCCACATACCGACGAAAAACATTCAGTGTGACTCTAAACAGGCGCCGTTACTTCGATCCATTCACCGGAACCGCCGTTAGCACGCAGCAGCTAACAAGAGCTAACCGCCGTTAGCACGCAGCAGCTAACAGGAGCTAACGGGGAGACATGAGAGAGAGTAAGAGGGACCACTAAATGTCAAAATTTGATGGATGGTGACCTTTGACCTCTATTGTTTGACATCCTATTGTTCGTGACCTCCAGCCACGCCCCCTTGACC
>SSNR01000911.1:43384-57045 GCA_006937965.1 Callopanchax toddi | reverse complement strand
TTTTTGACACATTCTCAAACATGAACTGCTCATAGAAAAGTGACTATGTCTCAGACCTATAGGGGGGATTTGTATGGTTTTGCTATCATAAATACAAAACACACACCAGATGCCTATAGGCTGATAGAAGCTGGTTTTACTGGTGTCCTTTATGTCAAAGTAAAAGTCAAACAAGTGGCTCCCCCTGGTGGCAGAAGGCGGATTATCAGCCTTGTTTTTATCGTTTTAAATGATTCTGTATATAAATGCAGGAGTGTGTAAAGTGTTTAAATAAGGAAGTGTTCAGTGTTTATTCAGTGTGTGTAAATAATCCTCAGGATTGTGTACAGGACCAGTTTTTCTCCTCGTATATCAGGTTGTGTCTCGACTCTGATGTTAAATAAACGCTGATCTTTATGGCCTCATGCGTCTTTCCTGCATGTTTTTTATGTCCCTTAAATCTGTAGGTATTTTAAACCATCAAGCATCACTTTCATCAACTCCGCTCCTGAATCATTAAGGATCAAAACCTCCACTTCCAATAAAACAGCTACATTTTCAGCTTTTTTCTGAATAGCTCTGTGAAACAACTCCACCTGTTGATCTCCCTTCTTCGCTCACTAGTGAACAAAACCCCGAGATCCTTAAACTCCTCCACTTCAGGTAGGACCTCCCCGACCAGAAGTAGGCAAGACATGACATGTTAAGTATTACCCAGAATATTAACTTGGTAATATTAGGTAGTACATTAAAAACTGACAATGCACAAAAACTGTAAATACATCAGAGTTAATATTTAGAGTATTTCTTGTCACACAGTGATGGTAAATGTCCTGAACTTGTACAGCTCTGTATCAAGTCCTGGACTCTTCACATGACAGGTGCAGGAGGTGAAGCTACCAGACCCAGCAGCAGCAGCAGCAAGGTAACGCTTTAAATCCTGACTAGACTTTTAAAGTTTGAAACATTAGTTGGCTAATGTTAATAATCATTCACTTTTGTTACATTTATTGTGTAATTATATAATGCAACAATAAACATAAAATGTGTACTGACCAACTTCAGTACTTAAATCCTCCACCAGAGGGCAGAAAACCTGCAACAGATTGATGACAGCAGCTTCCAGAGCTGCTATAAACTTAGTGGATCAGATATAATATGGTGGTTTTCTCATCTCAAACAGTTTATTGATCCAAAGCCAACAACAGTGGAGGGGACCCCCCAACTAAACATGTCTCAGTAACTGGTCATGTGACCTTCACCATCCATTCCTCTCAAAAGTCTGTGATATTTTCCTAGATTAATTCTAGTTTGGTTTTTGTTCATATCTTTGTGTCTTGTCAGACATTAATGTGCTATGAACCAAAATCCTGTGTCCCCTCCTCCTGGACTGTCTTTGAAGTGTCTGACAGGATAATCAAACGATGCTAAAACGCTTCAGAATGCCTGTTTTTATGGTGTGATTCACTTGAACAGAGCCAGAGGAGGATTCTGACATGAAGCATTAAAACGGCTCTTGTCTTGTGTTTTAGTTCCTGATGGGATTTAAGGAACATGAAGATGATTCTAGTTGAATGTCTCTGATTCGTTGGTTTCATTAGAGGATGTAACCCCCCCCNCTGAAGTCTTGTTTCCTCATCTTTCCCAACTACAACCTGGAAAGAACGATTTGGTCCAGTGAGCTGAATTATTCTCATGCTATTACTCTTGAGTGAAAGAAGACCATAACACTGCACACCCTGAGCTCCTCCCTCAGTAATGATCAACAAATCAGAAAACGTGAGAACATCTCTGTAGCTTCAGAATGGAAGCTAGACATGTCAGCTCCTTGCAAATCAAATACAGTAGTTTACTGATCCATCGCTGTCAGGATGAGGACCACATCACATCCTGTTACATCATTTTCTCATTAGTGAGAGTTTAGTGTTTGAAGCGTCTCTTTTATGTGTTTGATCAACACATAAGGGTATTTAGGTAGAGAATGAGTGTTAGGTCCAAACCTCTAACATTATGAATACCCAGACTTGGTCAAGGAAAACAACAGTTTTAATACACAAGCAGATCCGGAGAGAAAGTCAGATCAGAACCGCAGTAGCGCTGATCTCCTACCCTTCTGACGAAACCCTCTCCGGAACATCCTTTTATTGAAAAGCACACAAGTTAAAACATACAGATAAGCCACAAGTAGATAAGGTGCAAACAAAGAACAGATGAATACTTCTCCTTAGACCTTGAAAAGGATTCAGCATGATTCATCCAGAGACTTTCCCATAGGGCAGAGACAAAGGGAGTCTGAGAATTAGACGTGATTTGTTACAAACTCTGAGAATCAACCGATAAGCATTTGGTTTCAGGCATGATAGAACACTTTTGACCCCGACAATGAGGAACCGAAAAGATCTACTTATGATCAGAATCAGCCTGATTCAGGACGATGGGTTAACTGGTAAAAGACCAATCTAAAAATGTAAATCTGATTCTGTTTGACTCATTATCAAGTCCTGAACTCACATTAAAAACATAAATTAGTTTTGTCTTTTCAGAAGGTCTTTTAGATGGTGGGGTAGTGATGAAAGTGGAGTAACCTCCAGAATTTGTTTTACGAGTCACAGTCAGTGTGTGGTGTTGGTGAATTAAACACCTTGTCGTGCTCAAAAAGCTGCAGGAGGAAGGTGGCAACAGTTGCAGTGATGCCGATGAAGAGGTTGATGACTATGAGGAAGACGTAGGCCGTACCGGGAACTTCAAACCAGAAGGATGCTGGGTACGTGATGGGAGTGATGGACCACCTGGAAGGAGAGACTTTGTTTACACTCAGAAACAACCATAAAAAATAATGCTTCACCCTAAAATCAGAGTCCAGCATTCAAAAGATCAACAGCAGACATTTATCCAGAAGTCTCACCCGTAGAGGAGGAAGAGCGACAGGACAGCAGGGGAGTTGGTGGGGGAGGTGTAGGCCGGCAGGTCGAACACAAACAGAATGATGACACAACATGTGGCAGGGACCAGGTAGTTCAGCTGCAGGCAGAACAAACAGCACAAGACATTCTGAGCTGGACACAAGCTGCAGGACTTCCAGAACCATGACCACTAAGTCCTGCTCACCATGTCCCAAATACAGTTAGCCAGCCAGTAGATGACCGGATCACAGCCGATCACAAACTGCAGGTGTTTGGCCTTCGTGGATTTCTCTGCAACCAGAAAAACTACAAAGCTGGCTGGTACGAAGGACATGGCGACGATGATGAAGATGGCGATCACCACATCGGTGCCCTGCAGCCTGGAGACACAGGACAGGATGTGAACTCTGACCTCTGGTGTCAAACACTCTCTAATGTAAGATCTATGAGACTATTAGAAGATTTGAGGGGTTATAATCTACGCTTTAAAAAGAACTGAAAGCAGGAATGTGAAACTGAAGAGGGTGTGTTTAGGGTTAGAGATCACCGTGGACTACTCAATTTAATATCCGTTTGTCAGAATGTGAGAAACCTTTGGGAAGTCGTTGGAGACCAAACTTCAAATGAAGTGAGACACAAGTCAAAGACCTGGTGACTATTTATGGCTTGTTTTTAATATTATCTACCCTACATGACCTGGCCATATCAAGAGCAAGTCACAAAATAATTTCAGTTTGATTCCAGCTGAAAGTCTCCAACTAGCCAGTAAGATACTGGCTGCTGACTCCGTTAAAAACCAGATCAGGTTCATTTTTCCACTGTGTGTTTATGGATGTCTGGACAGACACAGCAGCCTGTTTCTATTATTTTGAACATTTTATAAGCTTTTGTTGAGAAACTCACAGGTAGTCCAAAGAGAGGCTGGCACTGGTTCGATTCATTGGGTGGTTTGTCAGCGTGAAACCTGTGAAATGAGGCTGAGTGTTGAACCAAAACCCACACAGCTTAATGTAACATCACTCCTCTACAGCGTGGACACACTGATACCATATGCTGCAGGGTTCCCCTTGGATGCAGGCAGGTTGGCGCGCAGGATGGCGTTGTTGAGGACATTCAGGTATGTTGGCATGCTGTGATAGCCTTTGTTGTTGTACAAAACCTGGGCACAAGCGGGCACTATGTAAATAAAATGTGTGTTCCAGTTGCCTAGGTGAGAAACTCAGGCCCCTGACTCGCCTGGGCTGACCTGCGTACTGCGATCTTACGAAGCATTGGAGGCAGGGGCGTGGCTACGGGTGGGCCTGGGCGGGCCTGGGCCCACCCACTGTGTACCTGGGCCCACCCAATCAAATGGCTTCCTCAACAAAATGATATATAATTTTTTCATTTTTGAGGGATCTCATTTAAGTCATCATGAAATGAAATAGAACAGAGTAAATTTGACATCAACAGCATGAATGTGTTGTGGTGATTTCATAACTATTACATCATTTGTAAGTCTTGCTCTCATTGGCTATTTTGAATAATTTCGGAACTCTCCAGACGAGCTACGGTAACAGCGCAGCTGTGCATATGCTGCTGTGACTTGTAGTGTCAACCAAAGCATTTAAGAAACGACAAAACAAATCTTCATTTCAAAATGTTTAAAAAAAACAAAAAGTGGAGGACCTGTCCTGTGTTACAGGGTTAATGTCCTTTTTGTTCAAAGATCTTTCTGTCGGTTACTGACAGTGGTTCCTCTCTTTTGCGGTTCACATTTTGCAGCCTCCCGCGACCCGGACCCGGATAAGCGGAAGAAGACGAGACGATTTTGCAGCCTTGTACTTTCGCGAAATGTTTTGTGCAACTTTGCATGCCTTAAACTTTTTTTTACAGCGCAGTGTTCATGCGTCCTGACGATCTCCTCCATGGAGCAGAGCGCAGTGCGTCCTGACTCCCTTTTGCGCGCTGACCAAGAGTCTGGATGAGTAGCGCCCTTATGCTCCCTTCCCTTTATGAGCTTCTTTTCTGCAGCAAGGTGGGAATGAAAATCTACACTTCCACAAGTAGAAATTATGTTTTTAACTGATTGACAGACTGCAGAATCAGAACCATGGAGCAGCATGACGTCTCCAAACGGTGCGCTCTGCGCTCCCCCCCCCCCCCCCCCCCCCCCCCCCCCCCCTCTCTCTCTCTCTCTCCCTCTCTGTCCGACCTGAAATAATTAACGTGTTTGACCCGACGGCTCGGGCTGAAATTGAGACCTCTAGTGATAAACACAGAGCAGCTCTCAGATCACTTCTCTCAGCATCTGCTGTCTGTTAATGTTTTTTTTACCGCAACAAGCAGGTGTCCGCCAGACGCGATCAGAAACATCAATTAAGTTATTTATTCTTCCGTTCTGATGATCAGGTTGTGTTTAAACGAGATCAGTGTGAACATGTTAATGCCTGTCTGAGAGAAGTGTATAAAGTGTGCAGTGAGGGGTTTTACAGCTTTAAAACTTCTGGAATTATTGTAAAAATATAAAACTGATTCTTGGCGGATTTCACCGCAATTGCGGGTTATTTTTAGAACATAACTCCCAGAATAAACGAGGAATCACTGTATAGACACTGATCTGCTTAAACAAAAGTGACATTTACAAATACAATTATTTTCAATTACATTTTTGGGCCCACCCATTTTTTATTAGGCCCGGCCGAAAATCTATTTCTGGCTACGCTACTGATTGGAGGTATGTTTCTTCTGAAGGATGCAGGGACTGACTTTTGGATGTTTCCTACTGTCAAACCACCAGATCTATTACAGAGAAAGAAGACAACAAAAAGGCATCCACAGTGAAGTCTTTCAAAAAAGGTTTTCTCTTCATTGAGTTGAATTTTTATTGTTTTCCTTTCAAGAACACCATTAAAGCGGCTCTCTGGAGCATTTTTCTCTGTATCAAAGTTTTCTAAATGTTTTAAATGATATTTCAGGTCTAAACTATGATCTATGGGTTGAGTTCCACAACATCTGTCATTCTGATGAAGACCCTCCTTCCTCCTAGAGACCACTTTCCATTATTTCTTGCAGCTGACATTTTTCAGCCAATGAAATTCAAATTTCTGCATTCTCTCAACATGCACGCGCATCGACCAAACCTGTACCAGTAGGGGGCGCTGTCGTACAGGACGCTCCGTGTGTTTCTCTGCCGTCTCAGCCGTTCACTGAGGACTCACAGCTCATTTCTACTAAAAACCTACCCATTCTCCAGCTAAAGACGGGTTTATTTTTATTTTTAAACCTTTCACCTCACAGAATGGCAAGGCTTGACAGGGTTACACGTTTATTTTGGTCAGAAAGTTCATCCAGGGCCGAGTCAAGTTCAGCTTCAGAGTCCAGCAGCAGCTCTCTGCTAACAGAGCTAATATCAGAAGCAGCAGGGACAGAGAGGGCTCTTCAGACCCTCGTAGTATTGTTGGAATAAGATTGTGAACTGTGAGTGATTAAACCCTACACATTGAGCTGTACAGTTCATGTCCGAAGTATATGCGCCGCGTGCACGCGCGCACACGCGACCGGACGCGCATGTCGAGATGTTTTGAGGAGGAGCCTTTGGACGCTAGATTCAAAAACTGCTCTCCTGATGAAATCCTCCAGAGTGCTGCTTTAAGTCTTTAGATTTGTAAAAAAAAAAAAAAAGTTTTTATATACTGTAATTGCACAACTATATTAACTATAACAATACTAACCCACTGACACAGACAAACACATGCGCGCGCACACACACACACACACCAAACACTAGGGACGCACTGACACCAGACTGTTTTCAAACCAAGTACAAGTACTTACATTTGAGTACTAGCCAATACCAAGTACTGATAGAAGTACTAATAAATGCCATTGATCTAAATCATGGTTTGGTTCAACAGAAAAAATAAGTGAAATTCCAGTTGTAACTTTTTAAATATATTTTTTAAACACAGTAACTCTGATCATCAGCAGCAGGTCATGTGACAACAAGACAGGATCTGTCAGCTGACTGATTCACTATAAAATAAAAAGTCACATTCAGCTGTTTTTTATCCAATCTAAACTATAAACAGAGTTCTAAAGGTCGGAGGTCAAACTAAAACTTAGATCAACTCCAGAAAGATTTCTCGCTGAGTTATAAAATATCCTATAAAGGCCTGACTGATCACCTGAGATCGACTCACTACAAACAAACCAGAGATTTCAGCCTTTATTTACCAGTTTGATGGTCATGAAATGATTATTAGATTACACACGTCAGCTTCCCCTGTCAGAAGCACGTGACCGTCAACACCGGAAAGAAACCAGGAAGTTGGACGTGGCAGCGGAAGCCTGTGGAGGAGCTAGCTTTAGCTTTAGCTTCCTGCTGTCGGTGTTTCCTCCTGTAATGGCGGAGGTTCCAGGCGGTGGTCAGACCCCCATGAGGAACCAGGACCTGAGCTACCTGACCCTCAGCGGTAGGTGACTCGTCAGACCCGCTGCTGTTGGTTCGGATCGGTCGATGAATCCGTGTTTTTCCCCCCAGCTGGAGAGCTCCTGGCCCAGTATGGATGGTACCTGCTGGCTGCGACCATCACCGCCTACCTGCTCATCCCTCACCTGAGGAGGGTGATGTCAGCACTGCGCAGCAAGATCACCCGCCAGTCACAGCACGGTCAGTTCGTTGTTGTTGTTGTTGTTGTTGTTGTTTACATACTGTGGGGATTGTTGCGGTTTGGGTTCTGACTTGCTTAAAGTCCTTTAACTACTTTAACCTATAATAAAGTACTTGAACCTATAGTAAAGTATTTGAATCTATAATAAAGTACTTGAACCTCACGGACGTCAGGGTCCATTGGTGAACAGCGCGGGTAAGATATCTAGCAATATATAGATATCTATGCTTGGACCTACCCACTGTGTACCAGGGCCCATCCAATCAAACGGCTTCCTCAACAAAATGATATATAAATGTGTTTTATTTTTGAGGGGTGTCATTTAAGTCATCATAAAATGAAATGAAATAGAATAATATTTTACATTAACAGCATGAATGTGTTGTGATGATTTCAGTTAACTATTATCTATTACATCATTTGCAAGTCTTGCTGTCATTGGCTATTTTGAATAATTTCAGAGCTCTCCAGACACGCTGTGCGTATGCTGCTGTGACTTGTAGTGTCAACCATGGCATTTTAGAAATGGCAAAACAAAAGGTGTTGGACCTGGCTGAAGATGTCAGTGAGCAAACCCTGTGTTACAGGTTTACTGTGCTTTGGCATTTGGATGCTATGTTGCAGTTCACCTTTTGCAGCCTTGCAGTTTTGTGGATTGCTTTTGTGCACATTTGCATGCTTTTTAATTTTTTTAAAAGCACATTATGATCAGACTCCTCTGTGGAGAATGTGCACTGACCACCTAAGATGAGTTGCACCCTTATTCTCACTTCCTTTATGAGCTTCTTTGTCTGCACCGAAGGTGAGAATGAATATCTACACTTTTACAAGTAGAAAAGATGTTTGAACTGATTGACAGACTGCAAAATCAGAACCATGGACAGCAGCTGTCACATCTCCAAACAGTGCGCTCTCAGCTTCTTCTTTTTTCTTCTCTCTCTCTCTGTCCGACCTGAAATACCGGTAATTAACATATTTGACCCGACCCGATGGCTTGGGCTGAAATTGAGACCTCTAGTGATAAACACAGAGCAGCTCTCGGCTCACTTCTTAACAGCAGCTGTGGTTTTTTTTTACCATGACAAAGCACAGGGTGTCCGTCAGATGCGAGCAGAAACATCAATTAAATTATTTATTTTGCCGTTCTGATGGTCCGGTGTTTAAACGAGATCAAGGTGTGAAAATGTTAATGCCTGTCTGAAAAAAGTGTATATTTATTAACCTTTATTTAGCCAGGAAATGTCCCATTGAGTTACAGAAACTCTTTTACAAGGTAGTCCTGGGTTACCACCTATAGGGCATGTTGTGATCTGTGGTGGAAACCGGAGTACCCGGAGGAAACCCACGTATGCCTGGGGAGAACATGCAACTCCACGCAGAAAGGCCACAGCCAGGATTCAAACCTGCAACCATCTTCCTGCGAGGCAATAGTGCTAACCAACTGCGCCACCATGCAGCCCAAGTAAACAGTGTGTAGTGAGGGGTTTTACAGCCTTAAAACATCTGTAATAATTGTAAAAATATAAAACTGCTACGTGGCTGATTTCACCGCAATTACGGGTTATTTTTAGAACGTAACTCCCAGAATAAATGAGGGATCACTGACACTGATCCGCTTTAACAAAAGTGACATTTACAAATAAACAGATTTTCAATTACATTTATTGGGCCCACCCATTTTTTATTAGGCCTGGCTGAAAAGCTATTTCTGGCTACGCTACTGGGTGGAGGTCAGTGTGTGTGGTGGAGGTCAGAGGGTCTGGTGGAGGTCAGAGGGTCTGGTGGAGGTCTGAGGGTCTGGTGGAGGTCTGAGGGTCTGGTGGAGGTCTGAGGGTCTGGTGGAGGTCTGAGGGTCTGGTGGAGGTCAGAGGGTCTGGTCCTTTATCCTCTATGTTCTCCTGTAGCTCACTGCCATCACCTTTACTGTAAAGAGCTTGTAGTCCATGACTCAGAAGGGCGCTGCTCTACAGAATCAGAATCAGGACATGAACATTTCCATCTATCAGTAATAAATGTTGCTGTAAGGCGAGTAGTCCAGGCTCAGATCTCATGGGAGGATTTTCTAGAATAATCCCAGAAAGAGATTCCAGTTTAAATGGATAAAATGGAAAAAAATGGAAACCAATTTAAGCGTCTGATATTTATAAGTCCCCCAAAGTCCTTTTATGAATATATTTTCTTAACTAGTTCAATGTGAGTGTCGTCTTATAGCTGTTGTTTTTTCTTATAAAGATGATCCTTCAGTAGAGGGGAGACATGAGTCCATGGAAGCAGCTCGGAGGAGGATGCAAGAGGAGCTGGATGCCAAAGCCGCCGTCTTCGAGAATAAACGGAAACAGGTGCAGCAGCCTGGAGGTGGCTTTATGATGGTGAACCTGAACATGGTGATAATGTTTCAATGTTTCTGTGAACAGCAAGAAGAAACAAAAAGAAGGCAGAAAATTGAGGCCTGGGTCTGCACGCAGCAGGGAAAGAGTTGTAAACCTTCTCAGGTGAGTCTGAAATTCACTCCCAGAAAATCCATTTCAGACTTTTATTTACAATCTGTGTTCAGTCATTGTGCTTTTACACGGTGGTGCAGGTGGTAGCTCTGTTGCTTCCCAGCACGAAGGTTGCAGGTATGATTCCCAGCTGTGGAGTTAGCCTGTCTCCCCTGCATGTGTGGCTTTCCTCCGGTTTCCCCCCACAGACCATGACATGCCTGATAGGTGAAATGTTTGTTCACTTTGGATAAAAGTGACTGATAAGTAAATAATCAAACATATTAAAATAAACGGAAACCAAAATGTTCCTGATGTAAATCTACAGATTTGGTGTCCTGGATTCCTGGACCTGTTGGTAGAACCTCAAGAACCTTTTGAACTTTCCCAGAATGCCTCACTTCATACCAGGAGTCACGTTAACCAAATGTTCTCCGTTATTTACCAGTTTTTGATACGATGACGGAAACATCTGAATGCTGACAGTTCACTACTCTCACCCTGAATGACCACATGGTGGCGAGTGAGCAGATTGGTCCTCTAGGCCAGGGGAACTCAATAGGGTGTCCGCGGGCCGGATCTGGCTCATGAGCCTCATTCTGTGTTCCCTGAGCTGTCATTCTTGAGTCAGAAAGATACCATCCACTCTGCTCATCATTACTACACACACACACACACACACACACACACACACACACACACACACACACACACACACACGGACCGTGGACTAGATTAGTAACTGAGTACTAAACCTGCTCCAGGCTGTATGCAGTCACAGGTATTAAAATGGGGCGGCATGTAGCTCAGTTGGTAGAGTGGCCGGTCTGGCAACCGGAGGGTCGTTGGTTCGATCCCCAGCTCCGTCTGGGTTACATTGTCGTTGTGTCCTTGGGCAAGACACTTCACCCACCTTGCCTGTGTGTGAATGTTGGTGGTGGTCAGAAGGGCCGATGGTGCAGAATGGTCGCCTCACTTCTGTCAGACTGCCCCAGGTCAGCTGTGACTACAGACGTAGTTTACCACCACCAGAGTGAGAGTGAATAGTGGAACTTCTGTGAAGCGCTTTGGGTGTCCGGAAAGGCGCTATATAAATCTGAAAGGAAAAAAAAAAGACTTACACATTGTTGCCTTTAGTATTCATCATCAGTTTGTTTCCTTAAATCTTTTGGAGCTTCCTCTTCCATAATGCAGCTCTACACTTTTCCTCTGAAATGTAAAGGTTTCAGGTGACTTTTATTCCTCCCTTTTTTTGCCCTCTGACGTCAGTGTAGGAGCAGGGTGTTTGAATTTTAACCATGTGATTAAAGTCTGATGTACACACCTGCAGAGCGCTGAAGAGGCCGGCTCACCCTCATCAGGACAGAAACCAAAGGCAGACAGGAAGTCACTTCGCAGTAATGGTACGTGCTCTGGCTCACAGGGTCAGGTGGGGGGGCTATAAAGGGGCAGAGTTCACCTGCAGGTCCAACCGGTTGGACACCAGGAAGTAGTGACTGGAATGCTGTCTGTCTGTCTGTCTGTCTACCTTTCTTTCTTTCTTTCTTATTTCTTTCTTTCTTACTTACTTACTTACTTACTTACTTACGACCCAGTAACGCGTGTTATAGCAGACCCAGTAATGCGTGTTATAGCAGACCCAGTAACGCGTGTTATAGCAGACCCAGTAACGCGTGTTATAGCAGACCCAGTAATGCGTGTTATAGCAGACCCAGTAACGCGTGTTATAGCAGACCCAGTAACACGTGTTATAGCCTAGTGGACCTGGTTTCACCTCACCCTGCCTCTGAGAACAAAGTCTTTACTCTGGTTCTACCAGAGGAACGTTCACATGAGCGTCAGTGAGTTGTGTGAAGTGTTGTGAGTTCCTGAGAACTGATGATGTTTGTTTGTTTCAGACTACAGCCCCCTGATGGGTCAGGGAGGAGGATCCTGCTCCTGGAGACCTGGTAGGAGAGGACCGTCGTCTGGTGGATGAGGTTAAATGTTTGAGGTGTTGGTCTGTATGACCTTTGACCTCTTACAGCCTGTAATATAAACTGGCTTCTTGGACCAAGCTGACATTGAACAACCTGCTGTGATTGATTAGCCTGTTACTATGACAACCAGGTAAAACTCCCCAACTTCAAATTATTAATAGTTTGTTTGGATGGAATTCCAGAACCTAAAACTCAGAGTAGGAGGTGTGTGTGTGTGCTAAGCTAGGGTTAAGGCTCCCCTCTGGTCTGAGTTCAGATCTTCAGGTTGTTTCAGGAGGTCCTGAGTGGTTTTGAAGGTAAACGTTTCTCTGAAGCTATTCATGCTTCTGCCACCAAAGACCAGCTAACAAACTGATGAGAGCGTCTAATGAAGCATCCTGAGTTTCTCCTGTAGGGGCCGATTACTTTTTCTTTACCATTACAACAAAACAAATGATTTCATTCACTTATTTCTTCCAGTCATTTTAGTGCGTAAAGATTAAACAGCTGAGTTAATAAGTGAGTTTCCTGTGTAATTGAAAGCTTGCTATGAAGCCATTCCTGGAACTGGTCCCTAACCAATGGGTTTGGCTGATGAGGTCCTCAGTCAGTCTTCTTTTTCTTGTCTCTAAAGTCTTTGTCATTGAATTTTTGTTGCATGTGACATTAAATCCAACAAACAACAGCCTGAATATCTGGTTTATAATGTTGTTGCTGTTTGATGTCAAACTTCAAGATAATGTTGTTGCTGTGCTTCCTTTCTGCAATAAAGATGATCACAAAGAGTTTGAATTTACTTTTATTTACGACATCTCTGTGTATCAGATATGAACACACGGCTGTGAGAGGCGTATAAGAAAATGTGCCTATAGTTGACCGTAGGGTGACCAAGCGTCCTCTTTTCATGTTCTGTCTGGAGCATCCGGGGGTTTCAGAGATCAGTGAAAATGTCCGGGTCTTATTGTTTTTCACTGGACATAGGCATGTACTTACAATAACTGGTGTGAATAAAGCAGTCCGTGTTGCGTGTGACGTCCCTCTCACAGAACAGAACAAACAGCGGTTCTTTTGCAGTATAACTTTGACACTACTTCACATGATGTTCCGGTGTTTATAGTCAGGTGGCGATAGATGTAGTGGTCCATCAGCCGGATGGTCGTAGGTTTGAATCAACTCCTGCTGTGTTCATAAATTAATTGTTTGTACTTGTTGATGTTTGAAAGCCCATCTGAAGGTTTTCACTAAACTATTCTTCCAAACCACACAGACTACATACTTTAAATAGGTTTAAGTCTTCTTTGATTAAAAAGTATCAAAATGTTTCATGGCTGATCTCCGTAGTTGACTGGTAAAGTTTCAGTTCTCAGCTGGAGTAAGTTACAACCGTTAAAACCGTATTGGGTCATTCTATCAATTATCCACTGTAAGGACCACACCCACTGGTGACAGGGCAAAGTGGGCGGAGTCAAACAAAGTAGTCTTCTGACTGGAGCAATTCATTCATTTTGGGGCAGTGCACATTAATGAGCATCTATTGAAGTAACAATACACGTTTAAATGTTGGAACTTGGCATGAATGAATTTACATCTGCAGTCAAAAGGCAGGTCCACAAAAACATAAGAGCAAGACAGTAATTACATTTTAATTACCAGTGTAGGTGCCAGATGTGCTGGGGGGGGGGGGGGGGG
>SSNR01000911.1:14737-31976 GCA_006937965.1 Callopanchax toddi | reverse complement strand
ACTCTATGAAACACACTGAAATCACTAGAGACTCTATGAAACACACTGAAATCACTAGAGACTATGAAACACACTGAAATCACTAGAGACTCTATGAAACACACTGAAATCACTAGAGACTCTATGAAACACACTGAAATCACTAGAGACTCTATGAAACACACTGAAATCACTAGAGACTCTATGAATCACACTGAAATCACTAGAGACTCTATGAAACACACTGAAATCACTAGAGACTCTATGAATCACACTGAAATCACTAGAGACTCTATGAAACACACTGAAATCACTAGAGACTCTATGAAATACACTGGAATCACTAGAGACTATGAAACACACTGAACTTACTAGAGACTATGAAACACACTGAAATCACTAGAGACTCTATGAAACACACTGAAATCACTAGAGACTCTATGAATCACACTGAAATCACTAGAGACTCTATGAAACACACTGAAATCACTAGAGACTATGAAACACACTGAAATCACTAGAGACTATGAAACACACTAAAATCACTAGAGACTCTATGAAACACACTGAAATCCAGACCCTCCAGGAATTTGCGAAGTTGCGATTGCAACTTTTAACGCAAATTCAACCATTTGCCGCAACTTTGTTGCGGCCTTGCAATTTTCACCAATCACCGCAACTTTTCCGCAAATTTGACCAATCATCTTTGTTTTTGTCGGATTTCGTCATCTTCTTTGACCAATCAGAGCCACTCGGATAAGTTTTGACCAATCCCATTGCCTCCAGCTGTGTTTGCTTCCAGTTTTTGAGCTCAGAGCCGCTAAACTCCGGTCGGTTTCTATCAGATTTTACGGCTAAAATACGAGCAAATAGTTTCCTAAAGTATTACACCAGAGTGGTGGAAAGCTGTTCTGAACCAAACACAACGTCGTGGTGGATTATACATGAAAATCGTCGTTTGACAAAAAATTTTTGACCGCAAAACATGGAGGAGATTAGCTGAAAAGAGGAGCAGAGACGGGCTGGGGTCAGATATGATAGAAGAGACGAGGTGAGTTCTGTTTAATGTCCGTATTTGGACAATGTGAGAAACTAGATTTAAAAAGAACTGATCTGTGTCCTAAACTGTGTGCTGAGTCGGCGGATTTGATATTCTGTGAGAAATATTTTAAATAAATCGGACCGTCAGCGTTAACGTGAATTCCTTTTGAACGTTGTTTATTTTTTAAACACGCGATTAACCACGTGACGTTTGTATCCAGTGTACACGAGGAACCGCTTGTCTTTTCTAAACTCGTTCTGCTGAACCAGTGAACCTTTGAGGTGAATCTCTGAATGTGAAAGTAAAGCCGCTCACGCTGTAACGTCTGAGTGACGCTGAGACAGGCTGTCAGCTGTTCTGTCATGGAGATTACATTATCTTGTAGTCTTTATTTTATCATGAAACAGCGCATACAGTGTGTGTGTGTGTAAAGAGGTTAACTGTGTGTGCATATAAACTAAATAAAACCTTAAAGAAATTTAAAAATTGATTGAAAAAAATCGCAACTTTGACCGCAACTTTTAGAAAAATGTGCCGCGAAATCAGTCATTTTAGATTGCAACAATCACAAAAAATCCCCACAACTTCCTGGAGGGACTGGAAATCACTAGAGACTCTATGAAACACACTGAAATCACTAGAGACTATGAATCACACTGAAATCACTAGAGACTATGAATCACACTGAAATCACTAGAGACTATGAATCACACTGAAATCACTAGAGACTATGAATCACACTGAAATCACTAGAGACTATGAATCACACTGAAATCACTAGAGACTTTGAATCACACTGAAATCACTAGAGACTATGAATCACACTGAAATCACTAGAGACTCTATGAAACACACTGAAATCACTAGAGACTATGAATCACACTGAAATCACTAGAGACTATGAATCACACTGAAATCACTAGAGACTCTATGAAACACACTGAAATCACTAGACTCTATGAAACACACTGAAATCACTAGACTCTATGAAACACTTAAATCACTAGAGACTCTATGAAACACACTGAAATCACTAGACTCTATGAAACACACTGAAATCACTAGACTCTATGAAACACTTAAATCACTAGAGACTCTATGAAACACACTGAAATCACTAGAGACTCTATGAAACACACTGAAATCACTAGAGACTCTATGAAACACACTGAAATCACTAGAGACTCTATGAAACACACTGAAATCACTAGAGACTATGAAACACACTGAAATCACTAGAGACTATGAATCACACTGAAATCACTAGAGACTCTATGAAACACACTGAAATCACTAGAGACTATGAATCACACTGAAATCACTAGAGACTATGAATCACACTGAAATCACTAGAGACTCTATGAAACACACTGAAATCACTAGACTCTATGAAACACACTGAAATCACTAGACTCTATGAAACACTTAAATCACTAGAGACTCTATGAAACACACTGAAATCACTAGACTCTATGAAACACACTGAAATCACTAGACTCTATGAAACACTTAAATCACTAGAGACTCTATGAAACACACTGAAATCACTAGAGACTCTATGAAACACACTGAAATCACTAGAGACTCTATGAAACACACTGAAATCACTAGACTCTATGAAACACTTAAATCACTAGAGACTCTATGAAACACACTGAAATCACTAGAGACACTATGAAACACACTGAAATCACTAGAGACTATGAATCACACTGAAATCACTAGAGACTATGAAACACACTGAAATCACTAGAGACTATGAATCACACTGAAATCACTAGAGACTCTAAGAAACACACTGAAATCACTAGAGACTATGAATCACACTGAAATCACTAGAGACTATGAATCACACTGAAATCACTAGAGACTATGAATCACACTGAAATCACTAGAGACTATGAATCACACTGAAATCACTAGAGACTATGAATCACACTGAAATCACTAGAGACTATGAAACACACTGAAATCACTAGAGACTCTATGAAACACACTGAAATCACTAGAGACTCTATGAAACACACTGAAATCACTAGAGACTCTATGAAACACACTGAAATCACTAGAGACTCTATGAAACACACTGAAATCACTAGAGACTCTATGAAACACACTGAAATCACTAGAGACTCTATGAAACACACTGAAATCACTAGAGACTCTATGAAACACACTGAAATCACTAGAGTCTATGAAAGATTTTCTATTTTGATCAGCACCTGAGCTGTTACCATGTGAAACAGTGGATTATTTAAAATCAGTTTTGATTATGCTTTGCTTGACAATCCATTTTTTGACACTTTTAATGTAATCAATTTTCAGGGGTTGCAAAGGCCCTAATAATTCACTTGTATCCTAAAGCTGAATTAACTGCTGGCTGTTGATGGAAGCGTAGAGCTTTATGCTGCTGCTTAGATTCAGTCAGGTTCAGCAAATCTGGTCAGAAATGAGCTCTTTGACATAAAGCTGAACACTGTTATAGTTCACTGTTATCTGAAGTTTTCCTGGTGTGTGTGTGTGTGTGTTTCTACAGAACATGGGCACAAACAATCCCAGGTCGTGTGGAGTTCTTCTCCAGTGAGGGCTCTGACACCTCCATACCAATTCCTATTGTGGCTCTGAGGAATGTGGATGATTCATATCCACCTCAAAAGAAGTCCTTCATGATGCTGAAGTACATGCATGACCATTACTTGGACAAGTACGAGTGGTTCATGAGGGCAGATGATGATGTCTACATCAAGAGTGAGAAGCTGGAGAGCTTCCTGCGAAGCCTAAACAGCAGCGAGGCCATCTTCCTGGGCCAGACGGGGATGGGTGCCCGGGATGAGCTTGGGAAGCTTGCTTTAGAGCCCGGAGAGAATTTTTGTATGGGAGGTCCAGGTGTCATCATGAGCCGTGAGGTCCTCCGGAGGATGGTGCCCCACATCCGAGAATGTTTACAGGAGATGTACACCACCCATGAGGACGTGGAGGTTGGCCGGTGTGTGAGGAGATTTGCCAGAGTCCAATGTGTCTGGTCCTATGAGGTAACATTTATTTAACTTTGTTTTCTTTTAAAGGGCCCATGGCATCCTTTCCCGTGTTTTCTGACTTGTCTATCATGTTGCAACGTTGAGTTCTCACCTTAAACCTGCTAGAAAGAGCAAAAAACAGCGTCCATCTGTCTCCTAGTACAGCCAGTGAGAAGCTCTTCAAGATTTCAGACCTAGGTTTCAAACCGTATTTTTCACTCCAGCCCGCTATGAGGTCATAGCAATCTGGACTTGCTTATATGGTAAATTCTCCGCCCACATGCACGTTCACGATACCTGGAGCGAGGAGAGCGCCAGTGCTGCTGACCATAGACCATAGACCGTGTAGTGTTCAGTTTCACTTTCGTTTCACTTTCACGTGACGGCACTGCCTCCTACTGCAGCGGAAGTGTCAGGCTGCCAAATAAGGAGAAACCCAGCAGAACCGGAAGGCGGCGCTTTCTTCTGATCTCTGAGTTGCTCGTTAGGAAATAATTACAGCGTATTTTGAGTTATAATGGTGCAACGCTAATCTAGAGGCATCAAAGATTACACCTGTTTAATATAAAGTGATTTAAAGGGGTGGTTTTGTCAGAATCCATTTTTTTCAGGTCTTCATAGTTTCTAATAGGTCCCCCTGAGCCTGTCATGTAGACCAAACATGAAAACTCTCTGTTCCCTGGTTATTTAGAAAAAACAGAATTTCTAGAAAATGAAACTTTAAAATGCCATCTGCATTTCTGCCCGGTTTGACGTCACAACGTGTATTGGCTGAGATGGTAACGCCTTTCGGTCCGCCCAGCTGCTAGCTTTTGTTTTTGTTGAAAATTCAACATGGCGGAACGCACGCAGACGCAGTGTTGCCAACTCGGGGATGTACCTGGCTGGCTGCTGCTGGTGACATCTGGTCTATCTCTGTTTTTTTCCCCTCCCTCTCTCTCTCTCTGTGTGTGTATATGTGTGTGCGGTAAGCACACACATATACCCGCGACCCCCCCTTGTCGGAGGGGAGCGCGGGTGAGACGCAGCAAGAGGAGAAAAAGCTGAGGAAATGAGTTTTAGCAGGAAGCAGGCTCCCTCAAAGCTAATCTTTAGTAAAGACTAGTAGCTACCTGGGTGTTTAACTTTTTCACTCTTTCACTTTCCAAAGTATCTCGGGACATTGCGGGGGGGCGGAGTATTGACATTTCGGTCATCCAATCAGAAGCGAGTGCTGTGCATATCATGAATACTAATGAGAATCCTGCTGTTTCAAATTCAGGCGTCAGATGGGAAACTTCTAAAGCTTAGATTATAAGCATCAAAGCTTCTTTCTTTGTAAAAAATTACACAGATAGCATTGAATTACACTAGAGAACAATGCAAAACTATAACATAACCCAGAAAACCACACCTTTAATTATCGAGCATGGGCCCTTTAAGCTGCTTGGTTTACACACTATTTGAGATGTTCAGACTGTCAGACCTGAACCCCAGGGCTGTACAGTGCTACATATGTCGCACGTGCGATGAAAAAACTGTCTGTGTGATAAACTATTTTTAGACGTAGCACTTGTGTGACATCAGGGTTTCCTCAACATGTAATTGATCGTGTCGCACCGCCACAGCTAAATAAATGCTGCCACACTTTCAGAATTAAGTTTTTTTTAAATGTTAAAACAATGTAAAGCATATGAAATATATACAGTGGGGCAAAAAAGTATTTGGTCAGCCACCGATTGTGCAAGTTCTCCCACTTAAAATGATGGCAGAGGTCAGTAATTTTCATCATAGGTACACTTCAACTGTGAGAGACAGAATGTGAAAAAAAAATCCATGAATTCACATGGTAGGATTTTTAAAGAATTTATTTGTAAATTAGGGTGGAAAATAAGTATTTGGTCACTTCAAACAAGGAAAATCTCTGGCTCTCACAGACCTGTAACGTCTTCTTTAAGAAGCTTTTCTGTCCTCCACTCGTTACCTGTATTAATGGCACCTGTTTGAACTCATTATCTGTATAAAAGACACCTGTCCACAGCCTCAAACAGTCAGACTCCAAACTCCACTATGGCCAAGACCAAAGAGCTTTCGAAGGACACCAGGAAAAGAATTGTAGACCTGCACCAGACTGGGAAGAGTGAATCTACAATAGGCAAGCAGCTTGGTGTGAAAAAATCAACTGTGGGAGCAATTATCAGAAAATGGAAGACATACAAGACCACTGATAATCTCCCTCGATCTGGGGCTCCACGCAAGATCTCATCCCGTGGGGTCAAAATGATCATGAGAACGGTGAGCAAAAATCCCAGAACCACACGGGGGGACCTGGTGAATGACCTGCAGAGAGCTGGGACCAAAGTAACAAAGGTCACCATCAGTAACACACTACAACGGCAGGGAATCAAGTCCTGCAGTGCCAGACGTGTTCCGCTGCTGAAGCCAGTGCATGTCCAGGCCCGTCTGAAGTTTGCCAGAGAGCACATGGATGATACAGCAGAGGATTGGGAGAATGTCATGTGGTCAGATGAAACCAAAGTAGAACTTTTTGGTCTAAACTCAACTCGTCGTGTTTGGAGGAAGAAGAATACTGAGTTGCATCCCAAGAACACCATACCTACTATGAAGCATGGGGGGGGGGACATCATGCTTTGGGGCTGTTTTTCTGCTAAGGGGACAGGACGACTGATCCGTGTTAAGGAAAGAATGAATGGGGCCATGTATCGTGAGATTTTGAGCCAAAACCTCCTTCCATCAGTGAGAGCTTTGAAGATGAAACGTGGCTGGGTCTTCCAACATGACAATGATCCCAAACACACTGCCCGGGCAACAAAGGAGTGGCTCCGTAAGAAGCATTTGAAAGTCCTGGAGTGGCCTAGCCAGTCTCCAGACCTCAACCCCATAGAAAATCTGTGGAGGGAGTTGAAAGTCCGTGTTGCTCGGCGACAGCCCCAAAACATCACTGCTCTCGAGAAGATCTGCATGGAGGAATGGGCCAAAATACCAGCTACTGTGTGTGCAAACCTGGTAAAGACCTATAGTAATCGTTTGACCTCTGTTATTGCCAACAAAGGTTATGTTACAAAGTACTGAGTTGAAGTTTTGTTATTGACCAAATACTTATTTTCCACCCTAATTTACAAATAAATTCTTTAAATATCCTACCATGTGAATTCATGGATTTTTTTTTTCACATTCTGTCTCTCACAGTTGAAGTGTACCTATGATGAAAATTACTGACCTCTGCCATCATTTTAAGTGGGAGAACTTGCACAATCGGTGGCTGACCAAATACTTTTTTGCCCCACTGTATAGCCTATATTTGCATACTTGTATAGATTAAAGTTCTCCGTCATGGCGAATCTAGCAACGGATTTCCATCAATTACACCAATCAGATCGTGTCAGCTGTTTGGATAAAAACTGCAACGCTGAACGTCTCCCTGTGGTTTAATAACAGACACGCATTAAACCAGAGGAACTAATAATACAAATCTTAATGGGTCACATTGATGTCTGTTAACGAGTCCACGGTCAGAGTTGGGGGGGAAAGAAGGCATCACACCGAAGTCCGTTACACCGCTGCAGCAGCTCAGTCAGCTGCGACCCACTCCCAGGGGTGTGTCTAGAATTTTTTTATTGGCGGGGCTATGCAGGGACAAAGACAGTAGAAGGGTGGCACACTAATGGCGCTTACAGACCAGTACCCGCTCTGCTCAGTTTTTCCCGGTCCGAACCTTTCAGATATGACCCACATGTCCGGTTTCGGAGCTGAGCCCATACTTTTTCACGACCCTATTCTTTGTGGTCCGAGCGGGGCCACTCAGCTGGGCCACACGCCCACTGCAGACTGATTGGTCGGCTGAAGGCTCATGCTTACCTACAGGCTTGGCGTTTGTCTGCGTCTTCAGCCCCGCTGCTGCAGCAGAACAACTTCCTGCATCATGCGACACATTATTTCATGCCGTTCACGGAGCTGGTTCCCCATGAGCTCCAGCCACAACTGGAGTATATTACAATAATTATAATTTCCACGAGGTTATCCATTTTTTTCGCCGTCAGTGTGATCCAGTAGTCCATTCACAAATACTTTGTTTACCAAGGACTGGCGCTCGTGTGTGACGTCACGGATTTCCCCTCGCCACTTTTTCGCGGGCATTTTTTAAGGAGCCGCCCATCTGCTCGCTCGCTTCCGTGTTCCTGAGAAGCCAGTGAAGAATCATCCCCGATCGTGCGGGGGCGAGCTGATTCTATCACACAGAGCAGAGCGTACTGATCTGCAAGGGCCATAAAAGGTCAGTTTTATTTAAATGCTCTGCAGTCTTGGATTGCAACGGACAGCAGACCAAAGTTTTAATAACTTATTTATTTACTAAAATAAAACACATGGATCTGTTGTTTAGCAAGAACTATGCAGCAGATTAAAAAACAGGGAGAACACAATCACTAGAAGACGAATGAACATTTTAAAACATCACAGTCTTACTACACACCATCACCATACACCGTCTGTGCATGTGCTTTCAACATCAAAATGACTATAAAGTAGAATTACAACAGTGTTTGCATTTTATTAACAAAACATCAAAGATTATGACAGAAGAAAACATCTGTTTTTGTGGTTTTTGGCAAAGTGTTCCACTAAACTAAACAAACAAACTGATTGACAGCTCTGGTGGGCGTGGCCAGTCAGATTTCAAGTGGCCCCGCCCCTTCCAGTGCTGTATTGATGTGCCAAAAAGATCAACTCAGATAACTCACCAACCACACATAACTATATATGCATACAAAGTGTAATACTGTACATGGTTTTTTCTAAAACTCATACAGGATGCACACTACAGTAAAACACTAATTGCACACATTTCTCAACACACTCACACTTTGAACAAATCTACACTAATTTGAATGAAATGTTCTTTTTGAATTTACACTGACACATAAACATGTTTGAAGATATTTCCTGTTGTGTTTTCATCATAAGCACTTTGTCAGCGTGTTAAAAAAAGGATAAGTACTGATTTTGGCGTACAGACGTTAGCAATAGATATCAAAATCAAAGATAGCGGGACAAAGAACAATGTTAGGGTTGGGCGATCAGACGAATCTATTGATTATCGGCGATGGCTGAGCCCATCGCCGCCTGTTTTTCAAGAACGATTTATTCGTCCCCCTATAAATTATTTTCTTAATAATTAACAATGTTTGGTTGAAGTCAAAGGACACAGCCCATGTAAAAAGTAATAAATAATGCTCTTTTTAAATGTTACACACAAACTAGGGATGCACGTTTCCCAAGATTTTGTTTAACCGGCTATTGAAGCTTTTAAAGGTCAATAACCAGTTAACTGTAAAGGGGTATTTGTGGCCACTTGCGTATATACCTCAGTACAACATAGTGGAATTTGTTCTCTGCATTTGACCCATCCCTGAGGGAGCAGAGGGCAGCCATTTTTGGTGGTGCCCCGGAAGCAGTTGGAGGTTCAGTATTTTGCCCAAGGATACTTTGACACATTGCTGGGCCGGGCTTTGAACCCACACTCTCCCACATAAGAGGCGATCTCTTTTGCCACTGAGCCACAGTCGCCTCACCTTGTATGTACAGTCCAGGTTTTTTTGGTGCATTTTGTTTAATAATTAAAAAAAAAGGCAGGTTGAGGTAGTATTAGGATGCTTATTTTGTTTCATAGTAGAGTAATCTGACTGCTCTGTCTGTAAGGTGTTCATCGGAGAATCAGCCTGAGGGAGGAAACTGTCTCTTAAGATCTTTTTCATTCCGACATGTAAGGTCGTGAGCTATGTTTTTATTTACCTTTCTCTTGACATGTTTCAACCGGTGACTGCAGTCTTCTTCATTCATTGTTAAAACAATGTTAAAAATGAAGTTTGTGACAAATGAGTGATATCACAACAGAAATAGTCAAATGGTGTGGTGTTGGATATTATTAAGAACCTTCACGATGGCTCGTTATCTTTGAGGACAGAGTAAAGTGAAGCAGGGTTTCTGGAGAATGTTCTGCTGTTATGGATACAGATTTTAAATCTGCATTCAAACAATTCTAAAGCTTTTTCTTGGTTTCTGTGACATTAATGATGTTTTTCCAGTAAGTTGGCATTCAGGTACGTGACATAGCAGGCAGACATGCCTGTGCAAAGAACTGGAAGTGTCTGTGTGATATTTGCATTACACAGTGACAGTACATAGTCAGCTGTAATGGAGCTGTATAGTCCTGATGGAGAGAAGATGGTTGTAACCAGGGCTGTACGTTAACTTTTTTAGCTCATAGCACCGGTGCTACAAAGGTTGTGGGTTTTGTAGCACAGAACAACAAGTTGTAGCACTAGCATAAAAATTCAGCTACAATCTCTAAAAGCCAATATCGTTTTTAACACGCTGACAAAGTGCTTATGATGAAAACACAATAACAAGAAATATCTTCAAACATGTTCATATGTCAGTGTAATTTCAAAAGGAACAATAATTCATTCAAATTAGTGTAGATTTGTTCAAAGTGTGAGTGTGTTGAGAAATGTGTGCAAATAGTGTTTACTGTAGTGTGCATCCTGTATGAGCTTTAGAAAAAGCCATGTACAATATTATAGTTTGTATGAATATATTTTATAGTTATGTGTGATGGTTGGCAGGGGCGGGGCCACAGGGGGGTGTCACTGGCCACCTTTAAAATCTGATTGGCCACCCTGCCTGGCCACGCCCAACAGAGCTGTCAATCAGTTTGTTCATATAGTTTTGTGGAACACTTTGAGCCCTTCGAGACAACTCCTTCATCGTGTTTCCGTGTTCAAAGCATGAATCAGCCCCTCCTGAAGCCCAGGACGCCAGCCAATCACACCTGCAAGCTCCGTTATTCCTGATAAATCAGGCCCATGCAGATGCCAGTAAGCGTAAACCCGATCATCTTTAATCCAAAAGTTTAGTCCTCCAGAGACAGACTTACGAGACCCACAACTTGATCCATTATGAACCTCACAGCATCTGCCCTGTTTGGCCAAGGTTTGTCCCCTCAAACAAATAAGCATGGACATCTTTACAAGCAGTGTCTGAAATTATATTGTCCAGTTCACCTTCTGCTGCATTTACAGCATCCTCACTTTTCCCAGGTGAAACAATGAGTTTGGTCAACTCAGTAGATGAACTCTCACCTCACAGGGCCTGTTTATGTTTTTCTGTGTCTATGGGAGCTATCAGATCTCCAGCTCTTTTGTTAGACACGGAAACGTATGGACCAGCTTTGCACACGGTGCACTCCACCTCCCATCTGTCCCAATCGAGGTGGTTAGAGGGAAATTTCATCAGGAGCAGCGCTGTCTTCTGTCTGTGAGTGGAGAACCAAAGCGGATGACGTCACACACAAGATGATCGGCCTTGCACCAGTTACTTTTGGTACACGCCTATTGGTGCTGTGAAAAACGATAAAATCCAGACATTGTCATTAATCTGTAAACCCCCCTGGATGCCCCAGACAGCATGTGAAAAGTGGACATGTCCGGACAAACGAGTACGTTTGGTCACCTTGTTGTTGGGGAACCATCCCTTTTCCACGGCCTTGTGTCATGAGACACACTCCCACACCAGCTGTTTCTGATTCCACTGCTTCCATTTTCACAGGCATCTACTTCAGTCAGACCTCCTCATGCTCAGACATACCCATAATCCTCCAGCCTCACAGGTTTTTGTGCTGCACAGGACTGGGGATGTTGTGAAGAAAAGCTTACTTCGTCTATGATGCTTTGTTGGAGCTCCTGCATCAGTCCTGAGGTTGCTCCATTTACCAAGCACAGTAATCGCATCCATCACAGTCAGTCACAGCAGTGCTGCTAAGCTGCTAGCATCCTATTAAAGGAGATTATTCTCTAAGAGTCTTACAATGACTGTGCAGGTTGTCAGCAAGTGTTTGCTCTTTATAGATGGCTCTCAGTGGAGCTGCTTCTGATACCAGTCAAGGTTCAACTTCATGCTCTGTTCAGTTTCATATTTACTGTCACTTTTCAGGGATTTTTTCTTCCACTTTTTGTAGCTAAATAAAGTAATAAGTAGGGCTGGGCACCGAAACACGGTACTAGACCGGTACTGAACGAAAGCCATCGATAGGAACCGGTACCAAAAAAAAACACAGCACCGACTTCGATACTTTTACTATAAAATCCTCTGTAAATGGGCCGCTTCATTTCTCCACCAGCGCTGCTGCACAGGTGGAGACACAGGTGAGATGCGGAGGAACAGAGAGCGCCCCGCCCCTTCCTTTCAAAACAGCGTAGCGAGTTTTGGGTTAAAAATTTCGAAAAACTCTAAAGTTTGGCTTCATTGGCAAAATGCAACATATGCTATGAGATTTGTGCTGCGAAAAACTGGAATTCCAGCAATTAGTCAAAGCCACACATCACATATAGAATTAACTTGTGAGCTGCAGCGCCGTATTCAGTCCGACTCCGAGCTCCCAGCCTCTGCTGTATCAGGAGGTGTGTGAGGGGAAGACAGTGACATAACAGAAAGTTCCCAAGGTGAGCAATAAATACCGATAATAATAGTAAATGCATAAATATGCCACAAAACGATGGTTTATACATTTTTTTAATTAAAAAAAAATGTTTAATACTTATTACTTGTTTTCTCTCAGAATTATACATATAGGTACCGAAAAAAAGTACCGGTATCGAAAACCAGGTATCGTTAAAGTAGTAGTATCGAAAAATATTTAACGGTACCCAGCCCTAGTCACAAGTCTGTCACTTAGATATACTGTAGATTTATATATATATTTATATAAATGTGGGGCCTACAAAGCCCCCGAGGCCTATCATCAGCAGGTTAACATGTGGCCCTAGCTATGAAAGATCAATTGAATTAAAAATGTTTATGTTTTTGGCTAAATCTGTACTTTATTAGATTCGCCAGTTATTTATGGTTATTTGTAGCAAGGCGGATATAAATAAACACCCATAAACAGCTGGAAAAAGAGAGCGAGGTAGAGGGGCCAACGCATTGAAAATCTTTTGTTCCTTCATCCTTAGAAATCTCACTCCGAACTTTTCTTGAAAGTTGAGAGCTCTGGATATTGTTACGACCCTTTACGGCAGGGATCGGCAACTGGCGACCCACGGGCCAAATCTGGCCTGCGACCCACGTGTGTCCGGCCTGCCACATGTTTCCCCGACTTAAATCGGCCCACAACCACGTGTCTACCAACGTTCTGTTTATTTACCTGAACCAGGTGTTTTTTTGTTTATTTATCTGATCCATGTGTTTCCCTGAGTTTGTGTTTATTTCTGACTGAGTTATTGTGCATGTGGTCATGCCCTTTTATCAGTAACATTTTAACACATAATGAAAATTTGGTCAGGGCTGGGGATCGAACCCAGACCCTCTTGCTCTGAAGTCAGTGTCATTAACCACTAGACTACAGTGTCTGATAGGAAACCATTGAAGTTATAATGGTTATAACTTTTCTTTTTCAGCCTTTCAAGGCTGACACTATGGGAGAAGACTGAGTTACATTTATATTTCAAACAGTTTAAATATCATCAGCTCTCTGCCTTTAAAGTCAGGTTCTATGTGTCTCATTACTTTAAACACCAGCACACCTTCAGGGTGGGGCTGATAGTGGGAGAGCAGCCGCTTTCATAAGACACACCGTGCCAGCAAATCAGCGTAATACTGTCGCCACGGTGTGTCTTATGAAAGCGCTGTGGCGACAGTATGACACATACTGACACATGGCGATGCGGGAATTTTGCGGCATTCGTGCCACTACACTTGGTAGTAATATTACCGCAACGTCGGACTTGTGAATGAAGATTACGCCATGGTGCAACAAAGGGAGGTGTCACTAATAATGTGGCAAAAGTGAGCCGACCCCCGACCAGAAAAAGTATTTAAAAATCAGGTAAACATGGGAAAGCTGTTGCGCATTTGTAAAAACTCAGCGGAGATGGCAAACTGGAGCGACACCGAGATCTGGGAGCTTCTGGCTGAAGCAGAAGTTGCCCGTCTGTTTATACGAGCACTTCCGTCTCACGTCTCTGTACCCTGCGCGTCGACAGCGCAAAGACCGCCCCCATACCTCCTTTATACCGCCACCGAGAAATCTTTTGTGAAACGCACATGATTGCGCAATATTACCGGCACGGTCTGACCACTTATGAACAACCAAAGGCTCCCAGATGCCGGCTCAGGTTCGCGGCAAATTGCCGGCATTGTTTTATGAAAGCAGCTCATAAGTCAGTGGTTCCCAAACTGGGGGACACGCCCCCTGGAGCTCCTGGACCGATCAGTCCTCCTTCCGAGCTTTGATGTAGAGGCCCCGAACCGTGCAGTTCCACTGCCATGGGACGGACACCAGCGGCGTTGAGTCCACGTGAGCCACCACGCTGAGGCTCTCAGCCGTCCAACCGCCGACGCTTCACTTCCAGAGCACGGCTCCCGAGTCCCGACATAAAGCCTCCCAGCTGGATTCAGCATGGGATGGTGCGGCAGAGACAAAACAGCAGACCCTGCTAGCTGGCCCTATCTGGGAGGATACAAACTTTCAGTAAAGCCACAACAACCATACAATCACACACACACCTTTGTCTTCCTGCACTTCCACCTAAGATGGTTCAAGCCCCGTAGGATCCAAGTCCCCAGCTCCCCTGAGCGGACGCTGCCACGCCAACCCCGTGGAACTGCCGGCACGTTACAAAAGAACTCCCACGTTGCCAAACCAAAACCCAACAAACACTTACCAAGTGCGCATGAGAAGCCCAACACGCCACCGAGCCAAATGGCGATAGGTGGAAACGACGACTTCCCAGCTGAGTCGTCTTGATGCCTCCCAGCAGCCTATAGGTTTACCACACAACCCCAGGTCTGCTACACTTTTAACATGTTACTGCCATCACTGCTCATCTTTCTTGTCAGTGTGTAAAACTTAAATATTTATTTATTTTGAACCCTTATTTATTCAGGTAATGTCCCATTGAAATTAAGAATCTTCTAAAAGACCTGCCTCACTCAGAAATATGATCACTTAGAAACGATTTGTTTTAATCTGGGCTCATTTTCTTTTCTTTTATAATTCAGTAAAAAAATAACTTGTGACATGCAACTCTTTTAGGTTCATTAGTTTGAAGAAATGGTCTGAGATTAATGACCATGAAGAAATTGGACTAATAGCTGGTATTAAATGGCAGTTTCCCGGGGGAAGAGAGGTTGTCCACGGATCAGGAGGTCAAGGTTCAATCTCAGACCCCAGCCATGTGTCAAAGTACCTTGGGCAGATACTGAACCCATAACAGCCTCCTGGTGCCATGAAACTGGCTGCTGCTACTCAGGGACGGGTCAGGTGTAGAGAACAGACCCCACTATGTAGTACTGTGGTATATACACTGTGCTGTGGTACATTTGCTTTACTACGTAATACATTTTGTGTTTTTAACCATATTTTCTAATTAGTCTCTATGTTTTTGTTTGTTTTTAATAGTCTTTTAATCTCGTTGTATTTTGATGTTTTTTCTGAAGCACTTTGGGATTTTTTTCTGTGAAAGGTGCTAGAAATAAACTTACTACTGTCGGTGACGATGAGGGTTACTGTGAGAAACCACTGAGATTGTGAACAACTGTCTGTCAGCTCATCACTGAGGCTGGGCTGTGAATGATGGAGGAACATAGTTTCTGTATAGAAACTAATGGTTTCATTCTAGAGGTTTACAAACAGGGAAAATAGCATTTCAACACATCAGTTTGGCCATTTGAGCAGGAGTTTTTATTTAAACACTTTTTAGTAAGTGGTTGGATTTACTTCAGAAATGAGCCATTTCTACTGGATTACTTCAATGTAATCCCTCATTCTGAGCAGCACCGTAGGATGACAACAGGGAAGGAAAACTCACTGAACAGGAAGAACCTCCAGAACCAGGATGGAGCCAGTGGAGTCTGAGAGGACAGGAAAGAGACAAACACAGAAGGACTGGATCAACCTAAGTCTAACTGTGGGATTCAAGAAGTAGTAGTAGTAGTAGCAGTGTTCGCGAAAACTTTTGAGCCACGCCTGCCAAACTGGCAGACGTGGGAGCGTCTCAGGCAGGACATTTTTGACTCACGTAGGACAATGTCCTCACGTGCTGCAGATCTGTATCTATTTAATATAGTGGTTATTATAGTGACCTCTATGACAGTCATTCTCAAACTGTGGTACGCGTACCACTGGTGGTACGCGAGCACCCCCTGGTGGTACGCGGAGGACCCAACCCTTTTGTTTTTAATGAAATATCGGTGACTAAAGTAGTGAAAATTTTTTTAAATTAAGCGTTTGTAACGGGAGGTGGCCTAATTTGGGTATATTTTTTACCACTATTAAAGTATTTTTAGGCCTTCTGACCGCACAGAGCTAATTAAAATCCCAGCGAGCAGCAGCTGTGTGTAATGACGGGATATCGCCTCGCCTTTTTCTGCTTATCTAGGTCCGGGTAGCGGCCCGGGAACCCAGACCCCCCCACTCCCCAGCCTCATCCTCCACCACCCAACTTGTCCAAACCGCCTCAACTGGTTCTAGATCAGCGGTTCTACTCCGAGTTTCCAAACTCCAAATGTCCGAACTCATTCTATCTCTAATAATCCCGGCCATCCTGCGGAGGAAACTCATTTCAGCCGCTTGTATCCGCGATAGTTCAAGGCCCGGCGCCAGTGGGAGAGGGAAGAGGGGTGTTTTACACACATTGGGGGGCAGCCGGTCGGTGTTTGAGCGGGGGGTGGGGGGATTGTCATAGAGTCTATGAGACACTAGATCAGAATATGTTCATTTTTTCCCACTTAGTCCTTTAAAAACAATAATCATTCATTTATTTATTGATTAATATAGCAACTTCCCACCACCAATCAAAGCAGTCCAAAGCGCTGAACAAAGTCAAATACAGACAGTAAATACAATAATAAAACAGAACAATTCAAAGATAAGAACAACAGGCAAAAATATCTTAAATGATTCACCTAAAAGTCAATGAAAAGAACTGTCAGCAGTTTAAAAGACACTAAAAAGACACAACAAGAGGTAATAAACACAACTCCTAGAGCGACATCAGACCACCATAATACTGAGTCAGTCTGACTCTAAAGACCCAGGATGCTGCTGGTCTAGTTTCACTCAGACCACCATAATACTGAGTCAGTCTGACTCTAAAGACCCAGGATGCTGCTGGTCTAGTTTCACTCAGACCACCATAATACTGAG